>JARYHS010008075.1:117450885-117516511 GCA_031002005.1 Vandiemenella viatica | reverse complement strand
GGCTTGGTGCGCTGAGTGGAAACTCACTCTAAATTGTAAAAAGTGCAAGACAATGAGCATAACTAACAAAAAGAATCCAATTGTTCAGAAATACGAGTTAAACAATACAGTTATTGATATGGTCGATTCTATGAAATATTTGGGAGTCACAGTACAAAAGAATATGAAATGGGACATACACATTAATTCGTTAGTAGGTAGACTGCGATTCATAGGTCGAATCTTGAAAAATGGTAATGAACAAACAAAGGAGATAGCGTACAAATTTCTTGTGCATCCACATTTGGACTATTGTTGTGCCATTTGGGATCCGTTTCGTAAGGGGTTGGTCGAAAGTATAGAGAAAGTACAGAGAAGAGCCGCTCAATTCGTGACCGCTTGCTACAGTCCTTATGAAAGCGTCGCAGAACTGATTAGTACACTAGGTTGGGAGTCTGTGGTAGATAGACTGACACACGTTTCGTTTAAACTTATTGGTAAACATGCATACTCCCACTTTCACTTTGGAGTGTAGTGAAATACTTCTTCCACCAACCTATTTGATTCGGAAGGACAGGAAAGATAAAATTAGAGAAATAAGGTGCCGGACTGATTCTTATATGAATTCTTTTTTCCCTCTTACCATTAGGGATTGGAATGCACAGCAAAGAGATTAGCTTTGGTGCTGAGCACCCTCTGCCACCCACAATTTTGTGAATTGCAGAGTATATATGTAGATGTAGAATTTATTTCGAATTGTAGCAAAAGTAGATTTTATATAAGATGCGGGTATTTTCTGCAGCTTTGTTTGGCTTTCTAAGGATTTTAAGTGTTAGTTTCTTTGATGGACATAATCTTCTCTGTCAATAATAACATTATGTAGCAAACAAATGGTCTTATTAATATTGTCAGCTACGACTACAGAAGTTTCTATTGTTGGGGCAAAATTCTCCATTTAGAATAAATTATGCCAAAGACACATTTGATGGATCTTCATGTTCTTGATAATCTAGCATTGAAGTATCATCTGCCAGCATCTAAATATTGTCCATAAGGATATAATAAATTGTTTCAAAATCGATAACTTCGTCATCTATAAAAACTCGAGGTTCAGTGATTTTAGAATTTGACTGAGGGATTTGGAATAAGCAATCTTCCATCTATTAAAGAGACATACAGAGCAGCAGATCTATCTGTTTACCATAACCTCCAGCTTCAGTGTTTCTCTTGCTGTCGTCAGTCTTTTGTAGTGTTTATACATTTATAATTAGCATTGACCAATCCTTGCAGAACAATAGAAAAAAAATTGTTGTTATTCTGGAACATGAAGCAAGAGTGGTAGGACAAGTAACTCTGGCGTGTTTTCCGTCGATAGCACCCATGAAATTCAGAAAATTAGAAATATTGTAATATTTCAGATTTTTTTTTTTTTTTTTTTTTTTTTTACGAAATCCTGTTCATCTGGAATTGTCATATGAAGTGGTTAAAGTATGTTTCATAATTATTTCTCTTACAGCTTCTAAAACTGTTTCAATGCAACACCCATATGAAATGAATAAGCTGAATTTCTTCTACATGTCTGGCAGATTAACAATTGGCTGCAATATAAAACAGGAATCTACGCTATTATCGAAGCTCCAACATACACACTACATGAAGAAAGAAATTGAGCGCCGTTCTTGTCGCCGTGTTTATCGTCGCTCTTATCGTTTATTGCAGCTCCAACATAAGGCTCATTTTGAAGAAATAATTGTAACACAGACATATGAAGTAAATACCCTTCAACATATACTTGGGGGATCGAAATCCATTCTGAACAGGTCTGATGGTCTCCAAGTAAGATATATATAGTATTTTGAACAGGATGGAACATTGTTACAGCTTTGAGAAACATGTCAGAACAAGCCATATTTCCTTGTTACATCATCCGGAGGTATCGTCTACTTTAGAAATTCATAGTAATTCGAAGAAAACAGGTACAAACTTCAAACTCACTCAACCGTAATTTTAGAACATGTAGAATCATTTAAAGTAGGTTTCAAAGATGTCATAAAGTTATTAGTTGGGTCGAAATTTCTGATTGTAGAACACCTTCCCTCAAACTGAAAATTGTAAACACGCATTTCTTGGTACCAAATGAAATAGCAATTAATTAGAAGTGAAATAAAAATTGTTTCAGCCTCCTAGCTGCAAAATTGTGGATATTAGAAGCAGTTTTTAGTTAAACAGAAAATAATTTTTTACAGCAAAACTATTAAAGCTACGAAAATTTTCATAAAGATCGAAATTAACGTTTATTAATAAACCTAGCTAATGTTAAAATTCACACGTAGTTAGAGTCAAAAATGAAAAAATTATGACAAAATAGAGGCGCAAGGATACATAGTTTTCTTACTCCAGAGGATGGATTTTTGCCAGGCTATTTATCCGAATGGCGGGAACTAATTTTCGCCTGTCGCTGGAAACCACTGGAGCATAGCGGGTGTCAGTATGTGGAGCGCTTAGCGCGGGAGGAGAGTAGTGAGATCATGGCGTGATGGCAATGTAGGCAGCCATCCTAAGACTTTGGGGAGTGTGTGGCAGGACAGTTTCAAATATTTTCATTGTCACTTTCAGTTAGCAATGGGGTTTGGTCTGGTCTGATTACTTATCATAACTTGCAGTAAATTGTTTTGGTGAAGTATTTCCAATTGCCTATAGATTGTTTAGATTTTAGAATACAGTGAAGCATTGAACCTTAAATTAGCAGCATTGATTTTTATTTACTTGATGAACTTTCCTTTTCCATTTTAAGGGAATCAAGATGGTGATGGCCGTAAAATTAAGAACAATCTATTATCCAAAGGCGCATAACAAACACAGTTATAGTTGAGGTGATTAACTGTTTATCCTAACCCTTGTAAACGTTTGTTCCTTGAGGTATCAAAATAGTAAACGACTGTGAACCACTACAGGGTGATATGGACAGGATATCTAGTTGGGTTGGTAAACATGCGATAAAGATAAATGGAAAGAAGAGCCAGTTTATTAGGTACACAGGTAAAAAAACTAAAGATTTATTATGGTTATAAGGTGGGGAAAGAACCGCTTGTCGATGACTTGGAATGTACATATCTTGGCATAACATAACAACTTTGCAGGACACACTGGTCAAGGTAGTAGGATAAGGTTTCAAAATAGTTCATTTGTTTGAGATATATACTAGAGAAGTAAGGAATTGGGTTACAAAACATATGCCAGACCATTGCTTGAATATGGTAGTGTAGTATGGGACCCATATTTTGGGTATCAAATAAAGGAGTGGGTGAGTGTGCAAAGAAGGGCTGCTAGATTTGTCTCTGGAAATTACAGCAGAACACAATCAGTAAGTGATATGATGAAGGAGGTGGAATGGGATTCATTGGAAGAGCAGAGGAGGGTGAAGAGAATCATGGGATTGTAAAGGTGTGACCAACCAGTTAAAAAATCGTGTATCCATTCACAAATTTGATCTGATATACCGTATGCTCGAATCCTCGCTAAAAGTTGCCACAGAATCGAAAGCTTTCTGAAAATCCATAAATATTGCATCAACTTGTGAACCTGCATCGATAACTTTCATTACGTCATGGGAAAATAGGGCCAATTGAGTTTCACACAATCTGTTCTTCTGAAATCTGTGTTGGTTTGCTGTAAGTAACTAGTTTTCATCTAGAAACCCCATAATGTTAGAACATATGACATGCTCCAGAATTCTACTGCAAACAGATGTTAGAGATATGGGTTGATAATTCCTAGGATCTCTCCGATCCTCCTTTCTTGAAAACGGGAATCACCTGCTCTATTTTCCAGTCAGAAGGTAATTTTCTTTCTTAAACATATTTATGAAATATATCTGACAGAAAAGGTACTCTTTCTTCCACGTATTCTGAAAATACTCTTACTGGTATACCATAGGGACCCGGCACTTTCCCCCACTTCAGGAGCTTTTATTGCTTTATAATACATACACTATCAGTTTGTACTGGATCTACCTCAAATTCTAACATCTCGTGTATACCACAGGGGATTGTTCCCATACCTGATTGTCCTTTTCAGTATATGTAAGTCCATACCTTTCCTGACTATACGCATGAATCAAAGCCACATCTCTTCAACCGAACCTCTTGCTTCTTTAAAGGTAAGGTAATTATTCTGCAAAAATGTTCTTAAACAATCCTTTGGGGCCTATTCGAACCTTTAATTATCCTTTATTTATGTGCGCCCTGAGCGTGGTGGGTGAATGGTTAACATTCTGGCCACGCATTCGGGAGGACGCGGGTTCGAATCCCCATCCGAGAATCCAGATTTGGGTTTTCCAAGGTTTCTCCAAATCACTCCAGGCGAATGCCGGGATACTTCCTTCAAAAAGGCCATGGCCGAATTCCTTTCTGTTCCTTTTCCCCAGTCCCATCCCGCCTCTAATGACCTTAGCTGTTGACAAGGCATAGAGCAAGAAGAAATTTTTTTTCGCACAGCTGTTAGTTTTACTGTAGCAATTACAGTTTTATGATCACTTATTCCCATGGTGGTAGAAATGTCCGTAAATAATTGGGACCTATTTGTAACGAGAATATCGAATATGTTTTCGTTATTGTTGTGGCACCGCGTTGATTCAGTGACAAGTTGCTCAAGATGAAGATCTGAGAAAAGGTCAAGAATAATTTCACATCATGTTAATCACTGCCACCAGTAACATGGACAAAATTAGTCTAGTCGATATACGGAAAGTTGAAGTCATCTCCTAGTATTATTGCATGAATCCGGAAATTGATGAGCTATATTACTTACATTAATCTGTAAGGCTTCAGCAATAGTTACATCTGCATCTGGTGGATGATAGAAAGACCATATTACACGTTTTATCCTAGCTATGTTGAGTCTAATCCATAGGATTTCACAGATGGTATCGATATCTATCTCGTTACACGACGTTACACGACAGGTGTTTACCAACAGCTATAAATACACTGCCTACATTAGAATGCAAACTATCCATACGGAAAATGTTCATGCTATTGTTAAAAATTTATGCTGAACTTATATCCAATTTTAACCAGTATTCATTACCTAATACAATATCTGCTTCTGTGTTACTAATAACAATTTCAAGCTCAGCATGTTTGTTAAAAACACTTCTACAGTTGATGACAAGTAATTTTAATGGTCGGGATTGATTTATGCTACTCCTAACATATGGTGTTAAATTAAATTTGGCTGCCCGTAACTGTAATTCCAGTTTCGGGTCTTCCTCCTTCAGCCTAAAAAATCCTCCAATGCCCTCCACACTGCCCCTGCCACTCGTGTAGCCAATTCACGTGTGTAGTGCACACCTGATCTATCCCCAAACAACTCGACCTCAGGGCGATGATCTACAGCCATGATTATCGCAGAAACGCCGCATTCTCTGGTTTATACCTACAACTCGACTCTGAACCAGAAGTCTACAGTTGATTCTATCAATAATGCTGCAGATAGTTAACTCAGCCGAAATCTTGTGATCATCAACCACATAGATCACCCTTTGAGTAAGCCGCCAGAAGGAAGAGAGGATACCCTCCAGTCCCAATGTGGCAAGCATCATTGGTGCCGACAGTGAGCTACAATCTGCAGCTGGCTACACCTCGTCCATCCGGGATGGCCTGTTCCACATCTTGGATCAGACATGAATGCACAATGTATGGATATTGGATTTTATCCCTGATCTATTCACCGTATCCCTAAGTGGCTCAATGAATCGCCAAATGTTGGAGCTACCTACCACCAGAATCCTTCTGTGGTCACTCAGACCTTGTGGGTAAGGGGGGGGGGAGGCCAGGGGGGATGGCTGGCAACTCACAGAATAACGATTGAGACATTGAATCAGCCTTTAGGCAAACGCCACACAGATTCCAAAGTCTCAGCCTGGACTGCAGGTATGATTATTGGTAGGGGAGAACCTTTGAGAGCACTAGCTTCAACAGGGTCACCCGTATCATATCTGCTGCAATCGCCTATGGCAGCTTCCAGCCTTGTAACTTTTGTTAACAAAGCAGCAAGCTGAGCGTGAAGATCAGCCACCTCAGCCTGCATCTGTACACAGCAATCACAGTCCCTTCACATATTACTTTCAAAACAAAAGAATTAACGATGAACTAACCAAGTGATCCAAATAAACTAACAATCGCTAGTCACGACTTAAATAGAACCTAACTGTGGAGATAAATTTAGACCAGACAGGCTGATACTGCACTAAGTAGTTAAGAAGATGTATTAGTGAACAGTGTGAGATTGAAGGCTTTCACGGCGTATCGATGAAATGTAGTCTTCATGGCGGAAAACCCGTGAAGACCACATTTTAGTGAACAGTGTTAGACAAGCACAGTAATAAATAAAAGACGAATAAGCTCTATATACCTTCCTACAGCAAAAAATTAAAGGTAATCACGATTACTGTATGCTGCTGCTATTCAACTAACACAAATAAAACAAAAGCTATCACAACACTTTAACTAAAGTAAATAGAAATGGTGGCACTCGTCACAACTGTTGCTGGAGATCCACTAGCTGCTGCTCTGCAAAGACAGTAAATATTCAGATATAAAATCTAACTACTACACTTAAAATTAAATCCTCAGAAATGGCAGCACTAGTCACAATAGTTGCAGGAGGTCAACTAATTGCTTCTCTGCGAAGATTGTAAATATTCAGAGATAAAATTCCGTTTTGATTTGTTGTAAGAAAATTATTTTTATCTAGAAAATTCATAATGTTCGAGCATATAATATGTTTCATAACTCTACTACAAGCAGATCTTATAGGTATGGGATGATAGTTTCTAGGATCACTTCGATCACCTTTCTTGAAAATCAGAGTTACTTGCGCGATTTTCTAGTCAGAAGGTACTTTCCGCTCCTGAATATATCAGACATAAATGGTCTGATTTCTGCCGCGTACTCTGAAAATACCCTTAATGGAATTCCATCCGGGCCCAGTGCTTTCCACCACTGCATTGTTTTATGATACCTGCAGTAACTATTCCTAACTCGACAGGACGTGGAAAAATGGGAATGCTATTCCTATTTTCATCAGTAAATGAATTTTTGAATACAGTATTTAGTACGTTAGCTGGTACAACTAACTTTTGATACATACGACCAAAATTTCTTTGGGTTTTCTGTGAGACTCTTAGAGAGAGAGTTGGAATGAAAATAATTGAAGGGCTCATGCATCACATTCTTAACATGTCCTCTTACAGTTCCAGTCCATACATATTCCACAAGGTCAAAAAATGATCTACACATAGAGAGGAAATTAAAAAGTAAAACTCTAAACAGTTTTTTTCCACAAGGGAGCGAAATTGTATAACAAACTGCCAGTAGAAATTAAGGGAGGAAAAAACCCAGATCTTTTTAAGAAAAGGCTAAAAATGTATCTAGTAGAAAATGCTTATTACTCCATAGAAGACTATTTAAAGTAGTAAAATTATATAAAACAGCTGTGTCTATTAAACTAGTAGTTACAGATAAATTGTAAAAATCTTATGTATATTTCTATATGGCTTACATTTATAATTGAATATCCAAATTGTACACATTAAGTATTAAAATTTAAAATGACGAAACCAATAAACATGAAAATGTATCATATGGTGAATAAATGAAATGAAATGAAAAAAATGAAATATCTTTTACTGATTACATTCTGTGATATTTCCAGAAAAAATCTAGTAGCCCTTTATTGCACCTTCCCCAACTCCTTGTATTTGATACTCAAAATGTGGATCCCATACTACACTACACTACCATATTCGAGCAATGGTCTGACCAAAGTTTTTTAACCCAAATCCTTTACTTCCCTCTTACATACCCTCATCACTCTCTCCAACAAGTGCAGGATTTGAAACCTTTTCCTACCACCTGTCTATATGTGTTCTGTCCAGTTAAGCTTGATATCAAATGCAATGCCAAGATATTTACATTTCAAGTCTTCAGCAAGCAATTCTTTCCCAACCTTATAATCATAATCAGTCTTTTGTTTTCTCTTTGTATATCTAACATGCTGACTCTTCTTTGCATTTATCTTCATCCCATGTTTACCAACCCAACTAGATATCCTGCCCAAATCACCCTGCAACTGTTTACAGTCCTCTACCATTTTGATTCTTTTATATAGTATTATGTCATCTGCAAACAATCTAATTTCAGATAGTATACAATGAACACAATTATTCATTATAATAATGAATAGCAATTGTCCAATATGCTACCCTGCAGCACTACAATTTTTACTTCCACTTCTTTTGACACTGCATTTCCTGCTCTAACTTTCTGTTTCCTATCTTTTAAAAATTCTTCTACCCAGCAAATCACTTTCTCATCCACTCCAATAGTTTTTACCTCATTTACTATCATTTTATGGCTCATTTATTTAAGGAAGATCCTTCTTTTGAGGCAATAGTTGATGTAGGAAGCAAACTCATCTCTGCTTTAAGAGAGACAGAAAAGAATAACTGGATTATAACAGTTGAAGACTTCGATTTTGAAAAATACAACAATAAAGTCTGTAGACTTCTGAAGCATCTAACCAATGTGCATCATAATAACACCACCAACAAAACACTGAGCCAGCTACAACTGAATGAGAAATTAACCCACAAATCCAAAATACCTTAACTGTGGAAAGAAGATCAAGTGATAGGGTAATGACATTACAACACCATGCAGAATGGAAGTATAAAGAAGGCTATGAAACAGTAAAAATGGAAAATCAGTGGGCTTGGATGATGTTAGGTCAGAGCAAATTTAACACTTTGGCTTATCAACAAACAAATGAATCATTCAGCTCTTTAACAACAGTATGAGGAGATGTCAAATTCCAAAATATGGCAGAAGAACCGAATGATTTCACTGCTTTAACCTGGCTAAGAAGGAAGTATCCCAAATAATTTTAGATCAAGTTGCACTTCTATGTCACATTTACAAATTGTTAGAAAGAATGATATTAAACCACCTCTTGCCTGTTGTTTATACTTGCTTATACCTCAGCAAGATAGTTTCTGCCCTGTTACAAGCTGCACAGGACAACTACTAAATCCCGCACAGTTTATAACAGATGGATTGAAAGTTTTAAGGTGACAGGAGTGGTATTTGTTGATTTGCCATCAGTGTATGACACTGTAAACCTTTAGTTAATACTGGCCAGGAATTTTAGTCTTAGTTCATTGCTACTCTTCTGCAGAATCACAGATTCTTTGTTGATTTCCAAGCACAGCGTAGCCGTTGGAGGTTACAGATGTATGGTGTACCACAAGGAAGTGTGCTAGCCCCAATTCTGTTTAACATATGTACCAATGATCTGCCTATAGTCCCAAACACCATGAGTTTCCTGTATGCTGATGATCTTGCTCTGGCTACAGTGCAAAGACTTTGTATCAGTAGAGAGCAACCTCACTAACACACTTGAAATTTTTTCAAAATACTACTACACAAACCAGCTTAAAGAAAATCCTACAACGACTGCTTTTCATTTAAGAAAGAGAGAAGCCACGTTTAGGTTAATTATCAAACTGGAATACTGCAACACTCCAAAATATTTAGGAGTATCCTTTGACATATTCCCTTATATTCTGGAAACACTGCATGAATTTCAAGCTGAAAGTTTCCACCATGAACAATGTCCTAAGAAAACTGGCTGGATCCCAGTGTAATAGCCAACCTGAACCCATCTGAACTTCTGCCTTAGCACTATTCAGCTGCAGAGTATGCCTGTCCTGTATGGTACAATTCAAATCCTTCCAAACAGTTGGTCGTAGCTCTCAATAACACCTGCAGAATCATAACAGGCTATTTAAAAACCAAACCAGTTGAATGTCTTTACAACCTCACAAGAATAGCACCACCTTCAGTTAGATGGGAAACAGTAGTGAACAAGAAAAGGAGGAAAGTGGATCATGGGAAAACTCATCCATTACTTACACATTTACCAAATGGGCAAAGACTTAAGCCCAGGAAACGTTCCCTAAGAACATCAAAGGAATTTATTACTACAATTGTAAAGGCCAGGTCACAACTGTGGGGAGCTAGGTCTCCCATCCCTTCTGGCTGGGGGAATGTGTCTGAAACTTTACCACTTGGCTATAATAAGGGATGGCCGATATGGAAGTCTCTGGAGGGCTGAAATCAGGAGTGGGAAGATCCAAGGTCGAACAAGATGGGATTATGCTGAAGTCAATAATATCAAGTGAAGAGGATCAGACTGTTTACCACATGATCCAGTGTCTAATGTGTCCAACCTCCTAGTTGACTTACACGAGTCCTCACAAAATGCATTTGAAGTGGCATTGTACGTGTGATTTACTTCCATATAATATATCTATACTGAAGTATCTCTTTAGTTTTGTAATATGTGTTATTTTATAACTGTACCAATTACCAACTTCAATTTTGGCCACTTATTTACTGAACCCTCCAATATCCACAAAAACTACTTTTTGATCACTTATTCCTTTGATCACTTGAGGCCCCACAAGATTATTATTAGGTTTTATTAGAAATATGTCCAACATGATTGATTCCCTTGTATTCTGCTTTACCAGTTGCATCCTCAGAAACAGGGAGCAAATTTTGGGCTAACCACTCTGTTAGTGGCATGACAGTGTGTTATTTAGAAGATATATTATAGCACTGTGTGCATCGGGGTTATACAACATTCGCAATTAACTTGATCGTGATTTATTATTGTCCAGTATCTTTTTCTCAAATAGCTGCCAAGCTGTTAATTTACCCTGTAATTGCTAACAGGTCATACATAAATGAAAACAAGTCACAGCTGGTATTAATTCAGTATATTTTGAAGTAATTGGTAAGTAACACTGGTATCAGATTACACTGCAATACCAAACTTCAAAATCACATATAAAGATGCAGCTTATTCCCCAAGGCAACACACTGATTAAAAGCATACATTCATATCATTATGTATAAAGTACAAGTATATGATTCAGAGGACAAATAAAATACTGCTACTACTACAAGCATACTTTCTATTTGCAACCCCCAATTAGAGTGAGCATAATGATAGTTATAAAACACTGCTGCTATTGACTTCTTAAACCATTTAATAAAAGTTCCTTCATTGAATCGAGTTTAAAGTTTGTTTGGAGGTGAGGTAGTTAAACTTTGAGTAGTTACATTTTGAAATTTACCTTGCAATGCAACACAAACTGCTAGACTGTTGGATTAGGACTGAGCACTTACCGAGACATGACACACCCATCCTATAGTAACCAAGTACTGTTGGAAACTGCCCTTTCAAAACTGCTCCCCCAAGGGAAGGCTGGTTACTTTTTATGGCCTTGGCTAATCTTTAGCTTACGTATTCTAGAATAAAGGTGTATTCCTGCAAAGAAGTATTATTCTCTGGTGAATTACCAAGGTGAAACTCATGCAGGTTCTAAGTCGTCATGATTGACCTCAGTTGAACCACTCTGTGAGGCGGGTAAACGTGGAAACAGAGATGCTACATGGAAGAGGCATTAGTTCTGTTTGTGGGTTGTGCCTGTAAACACCATTGGTAGGTGGGATTTTACTAAGCATCATCTACACCTAAATAGAAGGGGGAAGGGAATACTTTCTGAGTTGTTAGCTAAAACTGTAGGGGAGCCCACTACCAGTTATAATGGGGTCAGGACTGTTACTTTTTTTAGGTTAGGGGTTGCTAGTGAGGGGATAAAAATAAGTGATCAAAGGGATACTGGTTTCAGATGCACAATGGGAAGAAACAGATGAAGCTATTGAAATAATAACGGAATTGGGTACAAGGGGTAGAGTCTTGGTTAAAAGAAGGAGTACTACACAATGAGGTTTTCCCTGAAAGTTACAGAGTGTAGCACAGAGACAGAGGAGCAATTAGTAGAGGGGTATTCATACTGGTTAGCAATGATTACCATAGTTCTCTAGTGTTCATAGATAATGACCATGAGTTAGTAGGGTTAGATTTTTGGGGTGATAAAAAAGAAAACAATCACGGTATTGGCTGCTTACCATAGCGGAAGAATGAATGATGAAGATGAGTTTCTTGGAGATGAACTAAATACACATTCACTGTTAAAAGGTGAGAATGGTTATTATTGGAGTGGATTTAAATTTACCAGGTATGAACTGGGTGGGAAACAGATAAATAACACAAAGGAACAAAGATTTGCAAGTACCTTAATAAGGGAAGGACGCTTTACACAAGTTATAGAGGAAAATATGAGGGGACCAAACATGTTTGATATCTTTCTAATTAAACCTGATGAAAATCTTGTAGAGTGTCGAGTAACTGAAGGAATAAGTGATCACTGTGTTGTAATGATGGATATTAGGGGATTCAGTAAACCAGTGGCCAAAATAGAAGAGGAAAAAAGGTATAATTACAAAAAGGCACAGACTTTAGAATTGAAGAGATTTCTCAGGGAAAGGTAGAGCAAATTGAAGGATTGCAGAAGTACAGTGGAGACAAAATTGGAAGAGTTTAAGGAGATAATAAAAAAATGGTGAGGAAATATTTATTCCAAAGCAGAAAATAAAGTACAGAACCTACATACTGCAATAGGGAAGTGTTATAAGACACTAAGCTGATACCGGGGCTGTAGTAGCAGCTTAGTACCTTAACTAGCAGTTCACTTGAATTAAAAGTTCTGTGGAATTTTGATGAAATAATGTTAACTTGACCATGTTGCCTACTTAGAAACTCAACTGAAATGCTTTACGGCCGCCACAAACCTTTATAACCCAAAGCTGAAGAAAGGTTTTACTACAAAATCAGAACAGTTCACTTCAAGAAAAAATTTAAATTTATTTTCAAAGTCACATTCAGGAAATATTGCATTAAGCAGTTGAGTAGGCGATCGAACACTCGTTTCCAGAAAATTGTAGGTTGTGGAGAGAAATCATAACGAATGACCCATTCAAAATATTTAAAAGTTCTTAGTAGTCATTAAAGTAGCAGTCTTTTACAACGACACTCAACATGGCCGATATTGAGTGCAAGTTTCCACCAGTCGCTTTCCCACTCCAAAACAAACTATCGCAGATTACCTCACATAACGCTCCCGGAATGACCTTTTATAGAAACCTCCCAAACCAATGACGTAAGCAACTGTACAACACCTTTCTGCTGCTGCCTAACAAAAAGTGTGTATATTTCACTAACCAATGTAGATTATAAAAAATGTTCAAACTTTGACAGTGTGTAGACCTATCTGCTAGAAGTCTAAAGGATGTTTAGTGCGAAATTTCGAGTGATTAGTTTAAATTTTTAATTATTTTTGCGTAGTGATACGACCTCATAACGCAAGTGGGGGATTGCCTAAATGTTTGAGTTTATTCAATTTTTTAGAAATACTGCTGAATTGAAAATTACCTGAATGAAATTAGTGTCAAAATGTTCTCCAAAAATTCCTGAGTTTAATGCTGTAAATTATACTGATATTGGTGGCAGGATAATGAAATTACAGCTTAGACAAGGTTGGTAAATTAACTGTTTAGAAGTTGTATGGTTTTTCATTAATAACTCTTAAAGTATTATTGATACCAAAAACGTGAAATTATCGGAGTTTTCTTTGGATTTGATTACGTGTTTTAAAAGTTAATTTATCTCTGAAAGTGGTTTGGTTTATTTACAAATAAATCTTAAGTGAACCACGTGTGTTAAGTGATGAAATAATTTTAAAAACTTATATAACTTCTGTTCTACTGGAAAATTCTGAAATTTAAATATGTTAAATTAGATTTTTGGTTCTTTCTGGAAATCTACTTTTTAGATCAAGAAATTACTAGGAATATGTGATAAAAAATGTTAAAAGTGAAATGTATTTATCGAAGTGTTTAAAAATTTATTTACGTTATTTACACAGTCAGTAAATACGGAATTTTAGCGAATTGAGCATTCTTTTCAATTCTTATTATTATAAAATTACTTTACTTCACTTAAAAGTGTTCAGAAATAGTGAAATGTTTACGTAACAAAAATCTATTGTTTGCAAATGGTACAATAATGGATTATCCTATTCCAGGTTGGTTTAAAAGTTTCTTTATTCTTATAAAAAGTTTATTTAGTAGTTTTATTAAATGTTGGGTGTCTTTACTACTTTTAAAAGTGTCCAGAAATAGTGAAATGCTCATATAGCATATATCTATTGTCTACAAGTTGAACTATCATGGATTATCCTATTTCAGGTTAACATAAAATTTCTTTCCTGTTATAAAATGTTTATTTAGTGCTTTTATTAACTGTTGTAGGTCCTTATTGCTTTTAAAATGGTTTATTTAATAATATAGGTTGTGGTATCAGCTTCTACAAAAAACGTTCTTCCCATAACCTGTGTATACAATGCAAACTATATGTTTACTGTAAATTTACTTCCTACCTTATCCTCGAAGATAAGAAACTAGAATTTACCAAAATTCTAATGTGCTTACAGAGTGAATGCCTTCACACTGTAAGCATATTACAATTTTGGTAAATTCTAGTTTCTTAGCTTCGAGGATAAGGCTAGTGAGATGGGAACAATACCAAGTTAAGAGACAGGAAGGCAGAAGGGAATACTTAAAGCAACTAAACAAACAATTAATAAGAGCAAAGAGAGTAGCAACTGGTAGGTTTATGAAGAATATTATTGGTGCAGCAGGGCCAATGAACAATGCATCTAGAAACTCCAATGGCTATTTTAGAAAACAGAGGGGAATGGAAGGTATCCAGAATATTCTAGATCAGAATAGAGTTGAAGTCACTGAGGATTTTAAAATGGTAGAGATATTGAGTGACTGGTTTAGTAATACAACTAGAGACAATCATCCTGTGATGGGAGGGAATGAATCAGTGAGAGTCTCCTTAAAAGTATAAATGAGGAAACCACAAAACTTGAAATACATTCTCATGAAATTATGAAGGAACTCAGAAAGCTAAAAAATGTAAAGGGGCTGGTGTAGAAAATATTACTACAGATTTATTGATTGGGAAAACAATACAACATGAATCTGATAAAATCTTATCTTCTGAAATTCCTGATGTACAGTCTTTGACTTTATTCTTGGCCGCCACTGAAAAATTCTATCACTCTTATCTTGCACAATCTGGCATCAATATCATCCCAAGAAACAGGCATGCAATACTGGCTCCGCCTCCTCGCAATCTCATTGGTAGATATTTCATTCAGAGCCGTCTATACTGCAGATTTTTCATTTACTTAAGTCAATGCACGAAACAATTGGCTAACAGGTAGGAATTAAGCTCCTCCCACTGACGATTCTTATTGGCAGAGAAGTTCATCAACCATCCATTACATTTCTATAATACTTTACCAAAATTCAGATCATGAAAAGTATCACAAAAGTTGTAATTAACGGGATTGCATTAAAGCGAGGCAGGAAATAGGCTCAATGCTATATATTACAATGGTTGATTAGCATAAAACTATAATGATAAGACTGTTATACTCATTTTGATAATTCCTTCGGACAATATTTCACTCATCGGTCCACAAACCAAGGGACCTCACTTGTTCCATGAAGTAGAATTTTTTGTATTACGAAACTACAGAAACACGAAATTATTTCGGAAGTGTGTCTCTCCAAGATGGATTGAATGAAATAGTCATCCTTCGCTGCGTTGTATACACCTATACGAGAAAAGTAGCAACGAGAGTGCAGTGGTCCTATGATTAACATTCTGGGTTACTGAGTAAATGGTTCCAAGCAGTTCTTATATTTTTATTTTTACTTTAGAAATTTATCTTTATTTGTATTTTCTTTTTTAAACATACCAAAACTGCACATTGTTTATGAGTATAAGGTATCCATGATTCTTTCCTAACTGCGTCAGGAAATAAGATAAACATCTGTGTAAGTATTCAATTTTTCTTCACCAATTGCCGACGTAAGCATGAAAGATTTGCGGCGGCAAAACTGAAGGAAATCTACACGGGTTTCAAGACGCGCCGAAATGATATCATCTGTCCCTTTTCAAATGACACACATGTTTCCAAAATAATTATTTCACAGTAGAACGAACATCGCGTTTCAGAAAGATATAATTTACAAGACGAATTAATGCTCTCTTTGTAGGTGGACGATAATGATTATGCACTATATAAATAAATGAGAGTTAATCACATAGAACTAAATAATAGCATCGCAACAAATCAAACGATCATTGTCACTAAAAAATTTACAACTAGATTATTATCGTAGGACAAAAATAAATTATTTTATAACTGGTATAAGTACCAGTAATTAAAGTTAATTGAGAATCGGGCTTAAAGGCAGGGAGTTCTTAAATTATCGTTTTTCCCGTTTTCTACAATGCTGTTAGTAGTTTCAGACACTATTACTTCATGATCTTTACAGCATTGGGATTTATTAAACACTGGGCCTAAATGCTCATTACTTAACAAGGCGTGAAATTACCTGCGTTATTCTTTGTTTGGAATAACATAAATAAATACAAGCATTTGGCGAATGAGGATGTCGCCGCTCGCGTGATTGTTCTTTAGTCTCCGGTATAAAGTGGAATGCTCTAATTTTGTCACCCGTCATAATCGACTAGGTCTCAAGCATTCAAACAAACACAGTCTACCGGTAAAGTAAGGTTGATAATGTCTAAAGACCGGAAGACCGAGCGTGGTGAGTGAGCGGTAAAGCTCTGGCTCCAGGCAAATGAATCTTATGGAAGGCCATGTCCACTCCCTTCTTTAATAACTTCAACATCGATGAAATATAAAACAATAAACAAAAAAATAAGGATAGGGAGGAGGTATTGTTAGTCGATTTCAAGCCAGCTTTTTTTTTTTTTTTCCTTCTTTTCTTATGATTTTACGCCTCGTCAACATAGAGGTGATTATTGGCTGGATAGGAGTAGTGGCAAGGATTTCGGCCATGCCATTGTAAAGAACCCATTCCGGTATTCATATGGAGTGATTTGGGAAAACCTTGGAAACCACACATCTGCATGGCCGAACTTGGATTCGAACCTATATCCTCCCGAATAAGAGACGAGAATGTAAACGATTTCCAAACGACGCGTAGTCATTCACAAGCCGTCACAGCACCTACAAACGCGTGTTCCGAAATGGTAATGATGTAGAAAGAAAGATATTTGTTCAACTTCTAAAACGGAAAATAAATAAAATAAAATAATTTGATTCTTTATCTATGAATGCTTCGGAGACGTTACTTTTTGTATTGCCCTTATGAAATTGACATGGACTCCCACCGTATTTTCAATTACCAGCTGTAAGTTGGGTAATTGTGAAAGCAACAAAAACTTTTGCCATATGTGCTGCTCGTGTTAAATTATTACGTGTATTATTTACGCGTTATCTAAGTATTCTTCCTTGCCGAAGGAAGTAGGAAAGTTAAGACTATTTCCTGGTAAGCATTGCCAGATTTACTTTCTGCTATGTTGCCACGATGTTCTGCCTAGTAGTAGCGCTGTAGCAATTTCCCTATACAAGAAACAGTATCTCATAGCTGGACACACACATTGACAAAATGAAAAATTATTTATGTTCCTGTCTCATCTAGAATATTTTCATTTAACTGATTACTTCCCTCATAACAGTTCGATTCTTTATACAGATTACTATTCAATCACGGAATGTTGTATCTACATGTATATTTTTTATGTGGTCATATAATTGATGAGTCACTAGGTTCTGTAATTCCAGGTGTCTGAGTGGTAACGCGCTGGGCTGTCAACGTGCTGGTTCTCGGTTCAACCCCACGTGCTGTCAATTTTTTTTTTTCATTCTTTATCTCCTTTTCACTTGTTGCAAAATACATATCATATAAGTAAATTTATATATGTTTCGTGGTCAATTGGAATAGTGGAATAGAATCATAAATAGTGGCGGCCCTAGGGCGGTGCGAGCGGTGCTACCGCACAGGGCGCCGTGATATGGGGGGCGCCGAAAATGCTGCGACAGATCGTCTACCCAAAAAATAAAAAATAAACTCTATAATAATGTATCTTGTTGGTCACGTATTATTTTAACACACTAATCATCGAGAGTAGTTTATAAACGTGAGAGCTTCAACCTAATATACAGTCGTTTGTTGTCATTAATCGATTCAACTCCGGTCAGCTCAAGTTACTCTAATCAAAAAAATCACAACTCGTCCCTTTAAAAAGAAAACAAAACCAAGGTGAAATTTAGAAGGATTTTTAGAGTTGAGAAGTCATCTGAATTGTTGTCACTAAAACTTACGTTCTTCAGACAAGGCTCATGATGATATGGAGCAGCATGTAAGAGAAGATTTAGCTATGGCTGGAACGTAGTCAGCAGTTCAAAATATTACAGAATAGGGTATACCAGACATACCACTACCATCGCCTTTTCAAAGTACAAATTATGATGATATTTCAGAATGATAGCTCATTGACTCTGCAGTCAGAGATGAAATAATTATTCGAGCAACGAAAAAATCAAAGAAAAAGATCATGGACGTAATTTTTAAATACACATTTTCAAACAGTAATACCAAATTGTGAAATTTACAAAAGAAAATGGCTTGCTTACTCTAAATTTGCAGGTATTTTTTAAGGTTTTATTCTTCCTGTTTTTACTGTTGTTTATTCAACAGAAGCCTCTCTTTTTTGGGAAATGTAGAAGGTAACTGGAGCATCTTGTAATAGCATCTCAAAACTTACCAAACTACCTCAAAGCACCAGCACAGCATGGAGAGAAGTGTTGATTCGATTAAAGAACTTCTGGCAAGCATTTCTGGATACAGGTTGAATACGTAAAAACACGGTGGGTTACTATACTCGAAAGAATGATGCGCAAAGAATCCTTTTTATTGTGCAGTAATTTCTTGTTCAGAGGGAGCTTTAGATCTCAAACACTAAATACTTCTAATAATGGTAACTTCCTGGGTAACTGCACCTGGAAGGAAAATATGAGTCTGTGATAATGGAGCATCTCCGCCGTATTTACAGTATAACAAGGAGGCTAACTCTATTATTTTGGCAAATGTATTCAAAACGAATCAAGTTTGTAATAAAAATGTCAATAGGGTTGTCCTCGTCTAAATACTTTTCCATCATATTGAATTGAACTCATTGTCTGTCACGTCGAACAATTATCTTTAACATTGTTTTTGTTGGCACTAGTGAAAACGAAGTCCAAGTGGCTGAGTGTTTCGTTGTTATAAGCCGGCAAGTGAATCTTTGGGGGTTTATCGATGATACTTTGCAGAAAGTTCTATTTGAATATGAACAATTTTCAGAGCCAAAGATATACCAATGGATCCAGTATGATAGGAGGAAACAAAGGTGTCCATAGCAAATTCTGAACCAATATTTTCCAGCACCTTTATCCATGTAACTGTCATTAAATTTAGTAATAGCACATGCCACCAAAATATCAGTTAAATCGGTTTCCTTGTCCGGATTTCATTAGAGAATATTTGTTCTATTGGCAGCCGCGTAGCTCAGGCGGTAGAGCGTCCGATTGAGGGGTTCGATCCCCGACGAAGCAGAGGATTTTTCTTCGAAGCTCTCCATGCCCACTCAGCCTGCTATCCAATGAGTATCGTTAAGGAAACTCCGCGGGAAGGTAAAGAACGGCCGGAGCGCGGCACTGACCCCGTCACATCCATTCTGGTGCCAACGTTTGTAATGCGAATGCAGAGCTCCACTTCCGTGAATCCTACGGGAAGCAGCTGGAGCCGTAGGAGCCACTTTTCCTTTACCTTTATTTGTTTGTCTCAAACAATAAAGCGGTGGGAAGTGGTATCCAAGAACTTAGAAGGATTATCGCCAAAAAAAATTTGTGGGAAACTCGTTAAGAGAATAGAGTTTCTACCAACGTTATCAGTACTCGTTAGCTCGTGACGCCTTTCTGGAAACAAATTATTCGGTGGCAGCAACGAGCCAGATCATGGGGCAATTTGAGTTCATAGTTACAATGGTGACTTGGTATAATACATTCTTACAAGTAAATATTGTAAGTAAGGTTATGAAAACTGAAAGAGGATTTATGAAACGCTTCACAACTGGTAGAAAGGAATTCGGAATTTGGGAGAGCGTACAAGGGCCATTTGTCTGCTCTTATAACAGCTAGAGAAATTGCTTCTCATACTGGGACATAACCTATCATTAAGCCAGCGGATCCACAAAGAGTTTAATATGTGCCAGTCGATTAAATAGCAACAGCTCCAGAAGAATTGTTTACAACGTGTTTTAGCATATGATCAATACAATCGAGAATACGTTGGATACTCAGTATACAGAACTATCCAGATTTAATGATAAAGTGTCATTTTTACACGTTTTCAAAACAATCCCATGTGACATATCTGGTTGTGAATTTGTTTAGGAACTCTTTAGAAACTATTATTGATGAAACTTGTAACAGAATGATTAAAATAGGTCATTCCGTACATTTTTATATTTAATATATAAAAAGAACAATCACAGCAATAACTCTGGGAAGGTTTTGCCAGCCTTTGTCTGGGGGACCACCCACAGGCAAGTAGCAGTCACTTAACGCGCCAGGCAGGCGGTGATCGAACAATGCAGCAGCCACCCTTGCTAACGGAGTTGGTCAAGCGTATGATCCCTTAGCTCCGGGAAAATACAGCGAGGTGAATGCTCGTGTCCCCAAGCCTAGGTCCCCGAGCGGGCAGTTTGGAGGTCACAGTTGACGAATACAGGTAAGTCCGAGGCTGGTCGAGTTCGCACGAATCTCCAAAAGACAATGTTCGCCTATCGTCACAGCCAGTAGGAGGAGCAAAAAAACAGCAGGACCGATCATCAACAGACTATCCTCTGCATTTTGTAATGCCAGTGAATTTTTGCTCTATGTAAAACACGAGCGATGGGAGTAGGCTTTTCCTGCGGACGCTGGAGAGCACTTGACGCCGAGTCTTCAGATTGGAAGGAGCGGATCTTCCGAGGTTGGAGATCGCTCCGTCTTGGCATCGAACCTGAGGGTCGATACGAGCGTCCTGTACAGTGGAGTCGCTGTGCACTCATTCAGTACGCTGACTGAAGGACATGGTGCACTCTCCGCTATAGCCAAGGGGCTATAATAATTCCGCCGTCGAGAGAAACATATCGCCGCCACGGTAATATTTCTACAGTGCAGTGTGGTACTTTCATTCAGTCATTGGGTACAGCCCTGTAACGACCTCTGAATGGTTAGGAGTTCTCGCACCCCCAAATATTGAGCAAGCTGGGACAGACTTTCTTAAAGCCCCACTTGGTGGATAATTTAAATTATCCTGGCGCCCGGCATTTGAGAACGGATACAGTCAATCTTAATACTGTATTTGATATATGATTCCCGATTGTTATGAAGGGAACTTTCATTTAAAAACCAAGTGTGAAGCTTTCTTGTTTGCCAATTAATATTGGAAATTTGCTTCAAGATCAATTTGAAATGTGGTGGTGTTTTAATGTTTTGTTTGTTTGTTAATATGTTGGCAATTGTAAGAAATGGCTTTGCTTAGTTTTTTTTAATGTTTCAATATGTTACTGTTAAAAATAAATAAGCCTCACCTGTACGCCAGTATGAGTACCCAATAAATTAGCAGCCTAGGGTTTTCTTTGAATTATAAAAAGAAGTAAAAGGTTTTCACCCTTTCCTCCCATCCAACAAACACCTATCGCTACAAACTTGAATCAGCAGAACCAATAAAAGTTCAACTCATGAAACAAAATGGTTGGCAGGATATATTTCCGAACGTGTGGATAACACTTTGAACTTTGCTAACCATACCTGTAGCTGAATAACGAAGTTGCAGTAAAGCGAGGAAAATGGCAATCAATGCTTTTTAGTGATGATTTATTTCCTCGTTTGTTTATTTAAAAAATTATTAAAAACTATTTGAATTTGAAGTATACATGATGTGAGCTTTGTGTACGCCATAGTAGCTTAAATAAACCGTTTCAAACATATGCTGTTTCTTTTCACTGTTGTTTCTCATTCATACCGTTGCTATCCTACCCTAATCTTTTTGAGGCATGACTTATCCTCTTTAGTAAAAAATTCTGGGCCAACTGTACTGACTTTATTTGCATTTATACTATTAAAAGGAAGTGTAAATTCCAAATAAATAATTGAATTAGATTTTATTTGAACTTAGGTTGTTAAAATGAATTGCAATTGTCTGTTGTGTTGCAGAGATAAAAGTTATAATGCGAGGTAGGGATATATTAAAAATGAATGTGATTTTGTTTAATCTGAATGTTTACGCTGTATTCACTGTAGCAGTGACAACTTAAGAATTTTTTGACAGAAGTTTGAAAAATGGAAAAATGTTTTTTTTTTTTTTTTTTTTTTTTTTTTTTTTTTTTTTTTTTTTTTTTTTTTTTTAATAAATCAAGAGAATGTTTACACGAAACTTAGGTATTGACAAAACATGTCAATCAAATAAATTATAACTATTCATTATTGGAATTACACTTTACTTAGAAATTTTTTCAATAAAATTACTGTCAAATAAAATTAAATGGAGTTAAATGGAGAATCTAATCAGAGAAAGTTTACTAACATCACGAAAAATATAAATAAATGAAGATAAAAATTAATCGTTATTCGTTTATCCTTAGGAAATTTTTCAGAAAAAACTCCTACTGTCATCATAGGTGATGCCCATCATTGTCGACTGGCGTTAAATTAGTTTTTACTATGTAGAGACTATCTTTCGCCCGCGGTTTGCTCGTATGGAATTCCTAACGTATTCACATACGTATTTGTTGAATCCAATGGTAACTACTTCTTCAATCGGAATAATTTGTATATATTATTTCAAATTTCATCCTAAGTTATATGGCCGTTTCGGCGTGAAACAGTAACAAACATCCAAGCTAACAAACTTTTATATTTATAATATTAGTAGTATGTAACAAATGCATGTTATCTTCAATCTGTCTGTAGGGACACCTTAATCACGAATAAGCGAATGTATATTTGGGGCGCCAAATGAGATCTCGCACCACCTGAAAAACTTGGTAGGGCCGCCCCTGATCATAAAATTAATGTTTTGGCTGAAATGAGAAAGTGTCAACGCATCATGCGTGAGTAGGAACTGAAAGCCAGTTTTCTGATAAATTTAATTTAACCATTAAAATTTGTGCCACTCAACATTACCATTTTTTTTTCTAGTGCTGATGGCAAAGGCGGGAGATTGATGATTGGGGGTAATGATGGCTGTTTAAAAATAAACAAGGACCTAATTCAAACTAATGTGAGGTTTCTAGCTAATGTTCCTGTGGGAAGCAGTGGTATTAGCAAGCAAATCAGAATTGAAAATATGAGTAGTTATTCTTACGAAAACAAAAAATCATCATTGACGAATAACACGGGTTCCGTATTTAACAAAATGCTACTAGTGGTCAGTAATGATATAATTGATGTATATCCT
The DNA here is from genome assembly GCA_031002005.1 of Vandiemenella viatica. Lineage (NCBI taxonomy): Eukaryota > Metazoa > Arthropoda > Insecta > Orthoptera > Morabidae > Vandiemenella > Vandiemenella viatica. The sequence continues at coordinate 117,493,121 of JARYHS010008075.1, read as the reverse complement.
CAATTGGGCGTTATTCATGGCTTCGAGTTATTGTTACTAGTCCTATCGCGTTGACCGCTCTCTCCGGGAGTCCGTAATAAGTTCGGTCTGCAATAAGGAGCCAAATTGTTAACCGTATCACAATATATATATATATAATGATAACGTTATTTCCGAAATCTGAAATTGCAAGAAAAAGAAGGAAATTTGAGGAAGAAAGAAAGATAATGCCAGGCTGGTTATAAGTTGTTGTTACCTTAGCCTCCGTCTCTGGTAATCCAGAGGGGATGGTACTGTAAGTGGCTTAGATGCCACGCTGATCCCGGAAGCTAGTGCGTTGTCTCGCGGTTCCACGGTTCGAGTCAGGCTGCGGGCAAAAGTGGTTTTATGAGCATTATGTTTTAATTGTGTTGCCTGTACAGTGGAACAGTGAAAACATATTATACACTTAATGAGAAGCAAAAGCTACACATGTCTGCATGTATCTATTAAGCAATCAAAATTCATTTTCGTTGTTACTCTTTAGTAAAGTCATTATTATTGCAATGGTTCGGAAAAGATTAGTTTTTAAGCAATGTAAAAGACTATCGTCTAGATTAATTATAAAATTTCTCCATTCATTCTATAAAATAGATACATGCAGACATGTGTAGCTTTTGCTTCTCATTAAGTGTATAAAATGTTTTCACTGTTCCAGTGTACAGGCAACACAAGAAAAACATAACGCTCATAAAACCACTTTTGCCCGCAGCCTGACTCGAACCGTGGAACCGCGAGACAACGCACAAGCTTCCGGGATCAGCGTGGCATCTAAGCCACTTACACTACCATCCCCTCTGGATTACCAGAGATGGAAGCTAAGGTAACAACAACTTATAACCAGCCTGGCATGATCTTTCGTCCTTCCTCAAATTTCCTGTTTCTTTCTTACAATTTCAGATTTCGGAAATAACGTTATCATGTCATTATATATATATATATATATATTGTTCTACGGTTAACAATTTGGCTCCTTACTGCAGACCGAACTTATTACGGACTCCCAGAGGGAGCGGTCAACGCGATAAGACTAAGAAGAATAACTCGAAGCCACGAATAACGCCCAATCGAGAATACATCAATTATATCATTACTGACCACTAGTAGGAGCAGCATTTTGTTAAATACGGAACCTCTCATTAGCATGTTATTCGTCAATGATGATTTTTTATTTTCGTAAGAATAACTACTCACATTTTCAATTCTGATTTGCTTGCTAATACCACTGTCGCTACCAGGAACATTGGCTAGAAACCGCACATTAGTTTGATTTAGGGCCTTGTTTATTTTTAAACAGCCATCATTACCCCAATCATCAATCTCCCGCCTTTGCCATCAGCACTAGAAAAAAAATTGGTAATGTTGAGTGGCACAAATCGCAATGGTTAAATTAAATTTATCGGAAAACTGGCTTTCAGTTCCTGCTCACGCATGATGCATTGACACTTTCTCATTTCAGCCAAAACATTAATTTTATGATTCTATTCAACTGTTCCAATTGACTACGAAACACACACTTATTACTTATATGATATGTATTTTGCAACAAGTGAAAAGGAGATAAAGAATGAAAAAAAAAATTGATAGCACGTGGGGTTGAACCGAGAACCAGCACGTTGACAGCCCAGCGCCTTACGCAGATGTTTATCTTATTTCCTGACGCAGTTAGGAGAATCATGGATACCTTATACTCATAAACAATGTGCAGTTTTGGTATGTTTAAAAAAGAAAATACAAATAAAGATAAATTTCTAAAATAAAAATAAAAATATAAGAACTGCTTGGAACTGCTCACTCAGTAACCCAGAACGTTAATCATAGGACCACTGCACTTTCGTTGCTACTTCCGTCGTATTGGTGTATACAACGCAGCGATGGACGACTGTTTCACTCAATCCATCTTGGAGAGACACACTTCCGAAATAATTTCGTGTTTCTGTAGTTTCGTAATACAAAAAATTCTACTTCATGGAACAAGTGAGGTCCCTTGGTTTGTGGACCGATGAGTGAAATATTGTCCGAAGGAATTATCAAAATGAGTATAACAGTCTTATCATTATAGTTTTATGCTAATCAACCATTGTAATATATAGCATTGAGCCTATTTCCTGCCTCGCTTTAATGCAATCCCGTTAATTACAACTTTTGTGATACTTTTCATGATCTGAATTTTGGTAAAGTATTATAGAAATGTAATGGATGGTTGATGAACTTCTCTGCCAATAAGAATCGTCAGTGGGAGGAGCTTAATTCCTACCTGTTAGCCAATTGTTTCGTGCATTGACTTAAGTAAATGAAAAATCTGCAGTATAGACGGCTCTGGATGAAATATCCACCATTGAGATTGCGAGGAGGCAGAGCCAGTATTGCGATACTGTTTCCTGGGATGACATTGATGCCAGATTGTGCAAAATAAGAGTGATAGAATTTTTCAGTGGCGGCCACATTTATTGTCAAAGTGTGTACAAGTAGATATAGGCTTCAATAAGGTTGTTATCAAAAATATTATTCATGGCCTCTGTGGAATTCTTAATCCAAATTCACTGTATATGTTGGATGGAAAATGTTCGAAACAGTATCCACGGGCATTAATTAGTAGTAGAAAAAATTACCAGGAGTCATGGTTATCCCCTGTATCGTCGCCGATCGACTGCAGATAACGGAAGATCAACAATTGTAAAAGTAAATCAACACGATATCGATATTGATAATCGTTGGATCGTTCCCTAGTCACAAATTCTATCGAAGACTTTCAAGATGCACATCAATGTTGAATCTTGCCATTCTGTCAAATATATAAAATACAATTGCAAATATGTAACAAAAGGAAGTGACATGGCTGTGATTAGAGTTGGTGCTGGGAATTCCAATGATGAAGTTATCTAATACCAAATAGGTCACTATGTTAGCAGTGAGGAAGCAATTTGGAGTATTTTTTCTTTTCCTATTAATGAAAGAAACCCCACTGTAGTTTGCTTAGCCATACACTCAGAAAATGGTCATAGAGTATATTTTATAATACAGAATGTATTACAATGAGCTATTGAACCACCGTCTACAACCTTGGCCAGTTTTTTTGATATGTGTCAGAATGATGATTTTGCTCAAACATTACTATACTGAGAAATGCCAAAATATTATACTTGAAATCAATCCTAAAAATAAATAAATAAAAAAATTCAATGGCAGAAACCAGGAAAACCAGTTCCAGGTTACCCCAGTATATATTCCACTGATACAATTGGTTGAATTTATTCAGTTCATCCAATGATTAGTGTTTTTATTTGCAATTACTATTAGTCAATGTTTGAGACCCAACATCATTCCAACATTTAATGGTGAATTATGTGGCTCTTACAGAGAAGTCTGTCATCGTTTGCAACTGTTGGAAAACGATGCTCATTGGTATCAAACTTTAAATGATGTTGTAATTTCTTCAAAAGCTCATAAAATATGAACATTGTATACTATAATTATATTAACATGCTTCCCATCAAAACCAATTGATTTATGGAACAAATACAAAGATGATATGTGTGATGATATCTCCCATCAAATGCGCAATAGAACAGGAAATCTAAATTTACAAGTCACAGAAGTAATTTACAACGAGGCGTTGATATCAATTGAAGACTTGTGCTTGATGATGTCAAAAAAAATATTACCTCAGTTATGCATGGCCGCACTTAATCGCCCAATTGCACGACGCTTTTAATCAAGACTTACAACGTGAAAAACTGTACAATCTCTATGCTTTAAGGGAATCATTTCGAATACATGTTCCGCTGTTGAACCAACAACAAAAGTAGGTCTTTGATACACTTATGACAGTTCTAAATGATGGAACTGGAGGGACTTGCTTTTTGGATGCTCCAGGTGGTTTAGGAAAAACTTTTTTATCTCATTGATTTTAGCAACAATGCTCTCATACAATTAAACTGCACTCGCACTTGCTTCAACTGGTATTGCAGCCACATTGATGGAAGGTAGTCGAACAGCCCATTCAGTGCTAAAATTACAATTGAATATTCAAAGCAATGAAATTTCGATCTGCAACATTTTGAAGAACTCTACAATGGCAAAGGTTTTGCAGCAATGTAAATTTATAGTGTGGGATGAATGTACAGTGACACATAAAAAGTCTTTTGAGGCATTAGACAAAATTATGAAAGATCTGCAAAACAATCAAAACAGATTTGGTGGAGCGATGATTTTCTCAGCAGAAGATTTTCATCAAACATTACCAGTGATTCCACGGTCAACACCAGCGGATGAACTCAATGGGTGTTTATTGTCTTTCATTTTGTGGAAAAACATTAAGATATTAGATTTAAGCAAGAATATGCGTGTTGAATTGCAAAATGATCACTCTGGAGAAATATTTTCAGAAAAACTCATTGACATTGGTAATGGCAAAATGCCTGTGACGTTTTGACTGGCTGCATTACATTTCCTGTCAATTTTCGTCAGTTTACTGAATAAAATACCACCTCATAAAAAAGGTGTTCCCAAACGATGCACAAAATAACAGAGATTATTTTTGGTTGAGGGAATGAGTTATATTAGCTGCCAAAAAACACGGATATAAATGAAATAAATTTCAAAATTCAAAATGAAATTGCCGGTGAATTAAGGACATACAAATCAGTTTATTGCGCAACTAACCAGATGATATCGTCAACAATCCACCAGAATATTTCAACTCACTGGATTTGCTAGGATTGCCGCCTCATAATCTTTAATTACAAGTAGGATCAGTGGTCATACTGTTGCGAAATGTCAACCAACCACATCTTTGTAATGGCACACAATTAGGAGTGAAAAACTGAACAATGTAATCAAAGCAACTATTCTAAAGGGAAAATATAGGGGAGAAGATGTGTTGATACTTCACATCCCAATGTTACCAACTGACGTACCATTTGAATTTAAACGAATGCTATTTCCAGTGCAGCTTGCTTTCACTATGACCATAAATAAATCCCAGGATCAGTCGTTGAGTGTTTGGGGCGTTAATATTGAAAACCCATGCTTCTTTCATGGACAGTTTGTATGTTGTATGCTCCCACGTTGGAAAATCATTTATTTGTTTACACGCCAGGTAATCAAACAAAAAACATCATGTACCATGAAGCATTACAATAAAAAAATTGTCACATTATTTCTGTCGTGCACTGTACAAAATAGAAAACTGATTTTAGTAATTAGTCATTGTTTATTATTGAGACATAAAATCAAATCTGAAATACGTGGCACTAATGACCTCGATGTCGACGCGCCCTAAAACAACAACAACAACTGAAATACATTATATTTATTTATTTTTTCTGTTGGACTACGACTGCCCAATAACTTTTGACAAAAAGAGGTCTGTCGGGGCAACTAGTAATAATAATGAAACCCCACATTATAATGGTACACTAATTTTACTCATATTTTCCAGAACTGCTGAACTAACACACTTCAAGAACGTAAAGGAATTCGGTGCACCTTCTGGTTGAAGATCACTGAAGAACCAACTAAAGAGGAGTACAAGCCAAGAGCCACATCCTTTATCCCGTACCTTGGCAATGTATCGTGCAAAATTGGTAGAATTTTATGCCGACTAAATATGAAGTGTGTTGAACTCCTGCCAGCCAAGAATAAAGCACTACTTGGTTCAGTTAAAGATAATCTGGAACTTAGAGAACCTGGCGTAAATCACATCTGTGTTAGTGTAGAAAAGCATACATCGAACAGACCATTCGTACGATCAAAGAAAAGTGCAGAGAACATAAACGCCACACCGAGCGACAGCAGCTGTTGTGACATAGTGGCAAATTAAAAGTTAAAATGATTTATACATATAAAGAAAAAAAAAGAAAAGAATACAAAGGTTAATAAATATTGTTTGCCCAGAGAGGCTTTAAAAGATATGATCTCTGGAAAAAAAAGAACTGAAGTTAGGTGAGAATCGTTGAGTAGAGGAAACAACCAAAAAAGATTGATTTGGCAGCAGCGTGGGGTTGAATTGAGAGATCTTGAGTAGGAACAAACCTGCAAATCTTGGGATGTCAAGGTTGTCTCAAACACGGTCATTATTGGTATTAGAGAACTTTTAAACTGGCAAACGAAAGAAATGAACTGCAAAAGATTATAAACGAAATACAGTCTACAAATTGTATTTATTTAATTACATAGAAGATTGCCGTCATAACACATTTATATGCGACATGGCGACCGTGACAGGACTTTGTTTTTGTTATTGTTCATTTGTTATGTTTTTTATTTAATGTAAGATTGGTGTTCATTCAGAATAAGCAAAGCTTGTTAATATTTTGTACAAAAAATTTTAAAACCTCAATACCAATAACGACATTGAAATTAAGAAAATTTTCCTCTATTTTCTTGTTCATTAATAATCAACAAAAAAATGAGGAATATTTTGGGAGGGGTTGTGACATAGTGGCAAATTAAAAGTTAAAATGATTTATACATATAAAGAAAAAAAAGAAAAGAATACAAAGGTTAATAAATATTGTTTGCCCAGAGAGGCTTTAAAAGATATGATCTCTGGAAAAAAAAAGAACTGAAGTTAGGTGAGAATTGTTGAGTAGAGGAAACAACCAAAAAAGATTGATTTGGCAGCAGCGTGGGGTTGAATTGAGAGATCTTGAGTAGGAACAAACCTGCAAATCTTGGGATGTCAAGGTTGTCTCGAACACGGTCATTATTGGTATTAGAGAACTTTTAAACGAAAGAAATAAACTGCAAAAGATTATAAACGAAATACAGTCTACAAATTGTATTTATTTAATTACATAGAAGATTGCCGTCATAACACATTTATATGCGACACCGTCAAAATCAGCAATTGCGGAACATTGTTTAGAGACACGGCATACTACTAAATATGAGGACACCGAAGTTCTGAGAAACACATCTCATTTTTGGGACTGTTTGTACAAGGAAGCCATTGAGATCCAGCTGCGTAGTAACCTCATAAATAAAGATAACAGGTTCCAACTTAGCCAAGCTTGGAACCTAGAACAGAAGCGGCTCCGCAAACACCAGAGCCAAGGCACAGTACACGTCGGAGTTGGCATACAGACTGATGGTCACTACTTGACTCATTGCAGAGTACCACCCCCACCACTTCTATTGGAGTGCCGTGGTGGGAGTGGAGGGCGCGGGTGAGAGGGTGTAAATTCCAACCTGGCCGGTCCAGCCTAACAGTTGCGTCCTGGACTGCGCTGATCATGGGAACAAGGAAATGCAACCTGAAGATAATGGCACGTTATGCCGTCAGAAATTTGTTCGTCCATGATCAACTGATCTGGCCGGATACCCGAGAGATTCTGAAGCAAAACTATTTTACCTTGTGATGAGTATCCCCCAAAAAAATATTCCATGTTGTAACAGCCCTCAAACTTAAACTTAAATGGAATGGTATTTTATAAAGCACTTATAGTAAGCTAGAGTTTGGTTGAATATGATCTGGTAGGTTTGGTTTGTAATTTCCTGTAAATCAATGTATATAGACTTTGTTTTATGAAAAGAAATTATTTATAGGCCATTTAATATGTTTAAGAACAGAATTGTGCAAGAGAATTGCTTAAATGTTTGTAATTCCAAGTATTAATGCAAGTTCGATGTCTAAAGTTACAGTTTAAAATGATTTCTGTGAAAAATTTTGTGTTTAAGTATCTTTAATTTCCATTTATGACTATTTTGTATTAATTGTAATTGATTATATATTAATTATGAATTTTTAAATATGTTTCAATTGTTTATGTATTGTTAATGTTCGAGAAATATCTGACGGAAGCTTTTGAAGTATTCTAGAAATTTCAATGAAGTTTATATATAGCAAACACCCGAGACAGAGAAACAGTTTTACCAGTCACCGACTACTTTACAATGGCCAAGTACTGTATTGTCTGTGGAAGGAGTGTTGTATGTCTGGATTGTATGCCTGTAGCCAGTATCTTTGACGTCGTGTTTTCTTTGAAAATAAAAACAAGTTTAAAGAGAACTGTATCGTGGACTAGCTATTTATTATATTAATTAAACCACGAGCAATCTAATATGGCGACCGAGTACAGTGGTGAGGGATTATTAACATCTGTGGGATGCTAATGCCCTAAAAGTGTTTGCAGAAAATTTGCTTTGCGCAAATCAAAACTTTGGAGATTATCGACTGGCCAAGAAAGTTAGAAGATCTTATAAAGGCTACACGCTGCGAAGAGTTACAACGATTGAAATCATTGTTTGCTCACGACGAGTTTGGAGAATTCCGGCGAGTAATATAATCGGCGACTACGTCTGGAGGTACTACGATAGCGGGAGTCAACCAAGATTTTCCGACAGCAAGTGGGAAAACGTTCCGGCCCGGGATCTAATCTTCTCATGCGTGAAGACGACGTATTTATCGACAGTGGTGTGTTTTGTGTGTGAAAGTGTTTAAAATCAGTGAAAAAATTAGTGTTCAGTGGTGTAAAAGTGTTCAAGGAGAAATATAAGGTGATGAAAAGTATTTAAGTGGTACCAAACTGAAGACGAACAGTAAGAACTGAATATTCGGATATTTGTTTTTGCATGTTCATTTGTGGCAGCTTAGGAAAATTTCAGTTCTCCTCAAGTTTGTTTTTATATTGAGTTCGTTGGTAATTGAAAATGGCTGATAGTCAGAATCTACAAATATTTCTACAATCTTTTGTAGCCGTTTTTAACACAGGATTTGTTTAAATTAATTCCCAATTTCCTGAAATCAATGGTAATCCGATAAAGATGGAAAATTTGACAGCAAATTTTCTGAATTTAAAAATAAGTTAAATCTTGATGGCAAATTTGCTGAAATTAATGATCAGTTTTCTGAACTGAAACAAACTAACGATACAAAATTTTTTGAATTAGCTGACTGTTTTGATGAGAAAATCAGTAAGCAATTTCAGGGTTTTAATTCTCAATTCAAAGAGGATATTAACAATTCAGATGCTAAGTTGGGGAAAGCAATAGTAGAATTTCAGGAGAAATTTGAAAAGGTTACAAAAATTTGTGAACATAGTAAGACTGAATGTGAAAATTTGATTTATAAAGAGGTGAAGGAAGTCAATGAATATTATGATAAGATGAAGGAGGAGTATGTCAGTTTATTCAAGCCCAGTGACATTAAAGCTGCTCAAAGGGTCGATAAGTTGAGACAAGAGGTGGGAGAAAATGTTAATACGTCATGTTAATAATCATCAGAAACAGCTTACCTAGGGATTGGAGGTAACCCAATGTAATGTAAATCAGTTGGCGAAAAAGTTCGCTGGGTTGCAGGTTCAGGTAAGTCAAGTTATTTTTCCCGTAACAGGTAATGCAATTGTGAGTGCTAATATTAAGGAAGAGTTTGAATTTTGTGATGACAGAGGAAGACTTCACCCTAAAGAATATATATGTGGCGGAAACACATCGTGGCATTAACAGTTGTCAGCGCAGTTCCGTCGTTGTTGCGGTGGCTGCTAACACAGTATCAACGATGCTCTCTGACTATAACCGGGGCAACGATAAATACAACCAGAGAGTACACCGTTGGTGAGGCGTGCTAAACACGGAGACTATTTTGCCGCCAATACAGAAGCTGGAAGTATTATTAACATTCGCATTGATATGTTATTTCAATGTAATGTGCATATGTATATGTGTTACTTATTGGTTACATTAATTACATGGATAAGAGTTTCGTCTTCCATATCGTAAACTACGATATTGTTTATAAAGGCAATGTAACCCCATAATTGGTGACCTCGACGACGAAAAACCCGAACTCTTTTGAATAATGGACGAACTTCAAGAACAACTACGCCAGCTACAGGAGCAAAATCACATTCTGCGACGGCAAATGCTTCAACAGCAACCCCCGCATTCTACAGTCTCGCAGGTTGGCACATCTGTTAACCGTCTTGCCGTGAAATTACCAGTTTTCTGGCCGGACAAACCGGCATTGTGGATTGCACAGGCAGAAGCACAATTTGGCACCACGGGCATTACGCAAGATTTGACGAAATACGCCTATATAATTTCACAGCTGGACAGCCACTGTGCGGCCGAAATGGAAGATATTATAATAAATCCACCTGCTGAAAATGCATATGAACACTTGTGTAACGAGTTAATTCGTCGCCTCTCTGCATCAGAAGAGCAGCGAGTTCACCAACTGTTAATGGAGGAAGAGCTTGGTAACCGAAAACCATCCCAGTTTTTAAGACACTTAAGATCACTAGCTGGTGCCATTCAAGTGCAAGACAATCTCCTCCGGCAATTATGGATCCAGCGCCTACCGTCACAGGTACAAGCTATCTTGCAAACTCAAGCCGACTCACCACTAGACAAAGTTGCAATACTAGCCGACAAAATTATGGATGTTTCTACACCTGCTCTGCACGCCGATGTTAATGTTATCGGCATGTTACCTGTTAATACCAAGGTAAGTCAGCTTGCAAAGCACATAGAAGAACTTTCGCAGTAGTTGGCTACATTGCAAGCCTCATTTCGCTCTCGTTCTCGAAGCCAGCCCCCGAAGCTGCGGCACGCTCACAACAGCCGTGATTCTTCGCTGCGTACTGACACCACTCAGGTTTGCTGTTACCACCGCCGTTTTCACGGCCAAGCTCGCAAATGCCAACAACCATGTAACTCTCAGTTAAACCAGCCAGTGATGGCAGTAGAACGGCTGCCCAACAGGTGGTAACCGCCTATTTGTTTTTGACAGAAACAGCAGACGAAAATTTTTAATCGATACTGGTTCTGATTTATGCTGTTTCCCGAAAGATTTTGTAAAGGGGCGTCATCAATGCAACAAATATGAACCTGTAGCGGCAAGTGACTCTACTGTTCATACCTATGGCACTTTGTTTTTCAAGCTGAACCTCGGTTTGCGGCGCGATTTATCTTGGAGATTTATAATAGCTGATGTAGCTGTTCCTATCATAGGCTCCGATTCCCTTGCACATTATCACTTGCTCCCGGATTATCACAACAAGCATATCATTAACAGCTTGACAGGATTGTCAGTGCCTGTACAGCCGGCTAACTGGAAGCAACCTAGTGTGAAATCACTAAAGGCCACAACAGTTTTTCATGAAATATTGCGAGATTTCGCAGATCTCACGCGCCCACCTGGAATGCCGAGAGAAATAAAGCACTCTACCGTACATTTCATTCGTACAACATCTGGACCACCTGTCACTTGTCGTGCTCTTCGCCTCGCTTCAGACCGTCTTCAGATTGCTAAGAAAGAATTCGAAGCAATGTTAATGGAGGGCACTGCGTGCCGCTTAGAGGGACCATGGTCCTCGCCTCTTCACCTGGTCCCAAAGAAAGACAAGTGTTGGCCTCCCTGTGGAGACTATCGAGCTCTCAATGCACGGACAATTCCAGATACGTATCCACCTCACCATCTCCATGATTTCAGCCACCAGTTGCGTGGATGCACTATCTTCTCTGTCGTCGACCTAGTCAAAGCCTACACTCAGGTTCCTGTGAACCCAGACGACATTTCAAAGACAGCAATTATTACACCGTTTGGACTTTTTGAGTTTCCGTTTATGTCTTTCGGGTTGCGGAATGCCGGACAAACCTTTCAGCGTTTCATTGATGAAGACCTATCTGGCTTAGACTTCACCTTCGCCTATGTAGATGACATATTGGTATTCTCTAAGGGCCCTGAAGAGCACGAGTGCCATCTGCACGAGTGCCTTTTCCAAAGGCTGTCATCTTATGGGATTCTCGTTAACGCTTGTAAGAGTGTTTTAGCCTCTCCAAGTGTTACCTTTTTGTGATACGAAGTCTCTGCCACTGGCACTCGACCACTACCAGATCGGATCAGCGCTCTGCAAAACTTCCCCCTTCCACAGACAGTCCGTGAACTCAGACGCTTTTTGGGAATGGTCAACTTTTACCGCCGTTTCCTACCTTCAGGAGCAGAAAACCAGGCTTCTCTCCACTCGGCAGTATCCAACCTACGAGGCTCTCAACCTGTACCTTGGAATCAGAACCTGGAAAGCACGTTTAATGCCTGCAAAGCCAGCCTTGCCAAATCGACGCTACTAGTTCATCCCGATCTCAACGCACCTCTAGGATTGTTTACTGATGCTTCCAACACAGCTGTAGGGGCTTGTCTACAACAGCACGTAAACGCTACGTGGCAGCCTTTAGCCTTCTTTTCTAAGAAGCTTTCACCAAAGCAATCAGAATGGCCAGCGTACTATCGCGAGTTACTCGCTATCTACGACCCCGTCCAACACTTTCGGCACTTCTTGGAAGCCCACCAGTTTACAATTTACACCGATCACAAGCCACTTATGTACGCGTTTTAGCAACGCCGTGACAAGCTCCCGCCTGTGCAACTGAATCAATTATCGTTCGTTGCGCAGTTCACCACCAATATTGAACACATTGAAGGTTCTTCCAATGCAGTCGCAGACGCACTGTCCCGGGTGGACGAAATCGCAGACAGAACCTTGAACTTTTCCGCTCTGGCAGACTCTCATAAGGACAATCCGGAAATCCGTTCTTTCATCAATGGCGAAACATCACTTCGCTTGAAGCAAGTCCCAGTACCTGGCAGTACCACTATCCTCTTCTGTGACACCTCAACCGGAAAACCCAGGCCCTTTATCACCACATCATTCCGAAAAGCAGCTTTTTCGTCTGTTCACGGCCTGAGTCATCCCGGCGCCAGAGCTACCACTCGTTTGGTATCAGAATGTTTCGTCTGGCCTCACATGGCGAAAGATTGCCGCGCATGGGTCCGAGCCTGCCAAGATTGTCAGCGCACCAAAGTTACGCGTCACACAAACGCACCAGTCGGAAACTTTACAATGCCATCTGCCCGGTTTCAACATGTTCATTTGGATATAATCGGACCACTTCCAGCGTCAGGGAACTATCGTTATTGCTTAACAACCATCGATAGATTTACTCGCTGGCCAGTGGTCTGGCCTTTAGAACGCATTACTGCAGAGGACGTTGCCAAAGCATTCGTAGAATTCTGGATTTAACGATTTGGATCACCTCTACGTATTACCACCGACCAAGGCAGGCAGTTTGAATCTGTACTGCTCCGGAACCTGGGTCTCTTGTCTGGAACGCTAAGAACCCGCACCACTGCACTCAAAGCAGCTATTATGTGCCATCCCGGTATGTCCTGGCTGCAAGCCCTTCCCATCGTTCTTCTCGGTATTCGTAGTGCCTACAAAGAAGACCTCGGCACCTCTTCTGCCGAACTTGTGTACGGTGAACCACTACGCCTCCCAGGTGAATTACTGTGCACGGCGTCGGAAGAACATCTGGAAGATACATCCGACTTCGTGGACAAACTACGTCAACAAATGTGCAGACTACGTCCAACACCAGCCACCAGACATGGTCACAGTTCGACCTTTATTTTCAAGGACCTTGAAACGTGCACTCACGTGTATCTTCGGGATGATTAGGTACATGGTGCCCTGCAGCCACCATACAATGGCCCACACCGCATGTTAGATTGCCAGGATAGAACTGTAACTGTTTTAAACAAGGATAAACGAGTACGTGTCAGCATAGAAAGAGTGAAACCTGCCTTTCTGCTCAATGACGATTGTCCTAATATCGAACGTAGTGCTGTGACAGAACCACCTAGTATGTCAATCAGCAAAGAAAAGAAAACTACAGATCCTGATACAACAGACAACCCGAGAACCAAAAGTTCCCCAAACATCGTCAGCCGTAGCCTCATCAACTCCGTGGGGGGCTGGTGTGGCGGAAACGCATCGTGGCATTAACAATTGTCAGCGCAGTTCCGTCGTTGTCGCGACGGCTGCTAACGCAGTATCAACGATGCTCGCTGACCATAACCGGGGCAACGATAAAAACAACCAGAGAGTACACCGTTGGCGAGGCGTGCTAAACACGGAGTCTATTTTGCCGCCAATACAGAAGCTGGAAGTATTATTAACATTCGCATTGTTATTTCAATGTAATGTGCATTTGTATATGTGTTACTTATTGGTTACATTAAATACATGGATAAGAGTTTCGTCTTCCATATCGTAAACTACGATATTGTTTATATAGGCAATGTAACCCCATATATAGATAATTTTGAAAGATCTGGCAATTTTAATGTGTTACCCGACAGTAAGAAAATTGTACTTGTGTGTAAATATCTAAAGTCTTATGCTAGGACATGGGGCGATAGGCAAGCTAGGGAAATCTATGACTATAAGCTATTCAAAGAAAACTTTCTGAAACATTTTTGGTCAACTAGTAGGCAGATTCAGGAAAAGAGAGAGTTAATGACTGGTAGGCCCTACCGGGTAGAGAAACTCAACATGATTTTTTTCACAAACGTTGGAACCGGTGTAAATACTTAGACCATCCTTATGGGGAAGAAGAATTCATTGATTTGATAGGATCTAGGCTACCGCAGCAAACAAGAAATCCAATAGCTACTTTGGATGTAATCAATGTGGACAGGGCAATATTATCACCACCATCATAGGAGGGGAATGTGTGAAGGGATGGTAGATCCAGGGGAAGAGATGGTTATAATTACACAAGCAGGAATGATAATGGGGGAGTGAGAGAACAGAACCCTCAACCTGAAATGGAAGGCAGCATGGGGGGGCAGGCAAACTAAAGTCAACTCCCGTGTTGAGCCCCACAGTGGTGGACAAGAATGTGGGTCCAGGTACCGACAGCTATAGAGTTAATACCATTTTTATGAATAATCCCCAAGAAGATTTATTATAAGAGGTGGAGTCTAAGGGGAAGAGGTTTTAGATTAAGTTCCCATAGTACAAATTAGTGCTTTTAATTAAAAAAATAGATGCTCTTATTGAGACCAGTTCAAATGGCTTCTTGCCTTGCTGAGGGATTATTTAATGAAATAGAGAAAACTAATCAAATTGATGTGTTACCAGTTAATAGTATGACAGTTATTACTGCTACTGGTTCTCAAAGTAAGAGAATTAAGGAAATGTTGATGGAAGTGTATATAGGGACTGTAAATGTAGAAATACCCATGTATGTAGTCCCTAAATTGAATGTTAAATGCATTTTTGGGGTGGATTGGCTTCCAAAAGTTATAGTAGACTGTGGGGAAGATAACCTGTGGATTACATTAAACAGTGGGGAATACTTCAGAAAGGAACTGCTTGAACAAACAGAGAAATATGTAGACGATATTCTTATAATATCAGAAACACTTGAGGAACATTGGATGCTTCTTAGGAAAGTTTTAGAAGCATTGAGAAAGGGTGGTATGACTATTAAGTTAAAGAAATGTACATTTTTTCAAAAAGAAGTTTAATTTTGGGCCACAGGCGGTATCTTGCCTAGTGATGATAAAATAAATGCCATTAAGAATTTTTGTCTGACCTAGAGATAGGAATCAACTAAAGAGTTTCTATGGATTGTGTGAATATAATAGGTGGTTTCTTCAGGGACAAGCTTTGAATACTCCAGCTTTAAGAGATTTGGACAAACAAAATGTCAAATGGGTGTGTTCTTCAGAATGTGAAAGATTTTCAGAAAATCAAAGATGAATTATGTCGAGAAAATATTTTTTATTATCCGGATTGGGATTTAGATTTTTGCCTTGCCACGAATTGCTGGGATTAAGGTCTAGGAGTGCACGTCTTTCAGGAAGTTTAAAGCGATGGAAAACTGGATTCTAGCACTATCGCCTTTGCCAGTAGAAGACTACAACCAGCGGAGACTAGATACACGATCATTGAAAGGGAGGCGTTACCTATTGTGTGGGGTTAACTAAGTTTAGGTACCTACTATTAGGCAGAAAAATTATTGTATATATGGACCATAAGGCTCTTTCATTTTTGTTAAAGTGTAAATTAGTCCACAGTGGCTAACCCGTTGGGCATTGGTTCTGCAGGAATACAATTTAGAGATTTGATATAGTGCTGCTAGTCAAAATCAAGTTGCAGATGCTTTGTCACGTCTACCGTTAGTTCCGGATTCCGAAAAGAGATGCCTAGGACCACAGACTGAGGTTAGAATTGCATTTCTAAAAGGAGTACCGTATGAGACTGAGGTTAAGTATTCCTTGAGACAAATCAACGAGGAACAGGACAAAGATGTAGCTATAGCAGAAGTAACTACAAATCTTAAAAACCCATAATACAATGATAAGATTCAGAAATATTATACTTCGCATGGAAGAGTATCATTTAGAAGGACCAGTGAAGACAATGATGGTTGGAAGTTATCGCTTCCATAAAGTTTGGTTGAAAAATATGTTTGGCATCACCACTATAGTTACAGGCATTATGGGCCATCCAAGTGTTACATAAATATCTATTTCAATGATATGAGGAAAAGGATTTCCAAGCTATTAAAGTCGTGTGAAATATGTCAAAAAGCTAAAATAGATAGTGTTAAGCGAGTGGGAAAAATGCAAAATATCATCCCAAGGGGTGAATTGGAATGAGTTTCTACTGATGCGTTTGGCCCCCTATCCATGTCTTGGAGAGGGGTGACCCAGATTTTAGTTTTTTTATGTTTATTCCAAGTCGTTAAACTTTATCCTATAAAGAAGTCTACGGCTAAAATTTTGGTTAGAAATGCGATTGATGAATATTGTCATAAAGTTTGTAAACCTAGGAGTGTGCTTTTAGACAATGCCCTGCAATTCACTAGTAAAGTTTGGATAGAAAAACTCAAACAGGAAGGGATAGAAGTTGTACATACTTCTGCTTATCATCCATCAGGAAATCCCATAGAACGCCTAATGAGGGAAATAGGATGTTGGTTTAGGACATGTTGCACAGACCAACACAATAAGTGGATGTAGAAAGTAAAAAATTTTGAAAATGTAATTAATTCTATACCTAGTGTTACAGCTGAAATACCACCCATTGAGCTGATATTTAAGAAACTGGCTGACAGATTAATTCAAGAATGTGTTGATTTTCCAAATAGAAAGAATTTCAACTATGAGGAAAAGGTAGCTTTAGCTCTTAAAAATTTAAAGGAAAAAGCTATAAGGAGAAAGAAGAAACATGATGAAGGTAAAAAATGTACAAAATAAAAAGTTGGGGACTTGGTGTTAGTTGAAGTTCATAGTAAGTCATCAGCTTTGCAACAAGAGACTCGTAAGTTTAACCGTTTGTTTGAAGGCCATTTCAAGGTAGAGGCTATACCATGGAAAAACTCTTATGAGCCAAGAGACCCTGAGAGTGGTAAATGTAAGGGTGTGTATAATGTTGAAGACCTAAAACCCTTTCATTAATAAGTGATCACTTATAAAAGGTGTCATTATGCGTTAATATCTAATTTTGTAAATAAGATTGTGTCATTGATGTTTACAGATAATATGTTTGAGTAGTCCAGTTCAGATCTAGATATAATGATACAGAATGTTTAAGATGTAATAATTCCAATGTATAAATCATTTTGTAACAGTTTTGACTAGAGACATATGGTATTTTCAAGATGTTGGGACTTGCTGCATTGGGGAAACAAATGATCATCTGTAAAATGTAAACAGACTATTGTCATTAACAAGCAGACATCAAGAGTGTAATTTGTAATGAATAATTAATTTGCAATTTAAGGTGATAGAATTGAATGTTTGTTGTGTAAAACAGTAACTGAGAAAATTATTGGATCTGTAAAAAAGACAATTATTGTAACCAGAATCAGTGTCGTGAACTATGTACAGATGATGTATGGAATGAAGGATTGTTTATCTGCATTGTATAATTGTAAAAGTCACTATTGTTGATTGATTATAATCTGTTTGTGTTGGCCATATGTGTACATACAACCTGAACTTCATGACGGATTCAATAAATTTAAATTATGTAAAATTAAGTGAATACTGGGGAGGGGTTGTAACAGCCCTCAGACCTAAACTTAAATGGAATGGTATTTTAGAAAGCACTTATAGTAAGCTAGAGGTTGGTTGAATATGATCTGGTAGGTTTCTTTTGTAATTTCCTCTAAATCAATGTATATAGACTTTGTTTTATGAAAAGAAATTATTTATAGGCCATTTAATATGTGTAAGAACAGAATTGTGCAAGAGAATTGCTTAAATGTTTGTAATTCCATGTATTAATGCAAGTTCGATGTATAAAGTTACAGTTTAAAATGATTTCTGTGAAAAGTTTTGTGTTTAAGTATATTTAATTTCCATTTCTGACCATTTTGTATTGATTGCAAATGATTATGTATTAATTCTGAATTTTTAAATATGTTTCAATTGTTTAAGTATTGTTAATGTTCGAGAATTATCTGACGGAAGCTTTTGAAGTATTCTAGAAATTTCGATGAAGTTTATATAAAGCAAACACCCGAGACATAGAAACAGTTTTTCGGCAAAGTTACCAATCACCGACTACTTTACAATGGTCAAGTACTGTACATGGAGGAATTCATCCATGGTACTGTATTGTCTGTGGAAGGAGTGTTATATGCAATCTCTGGATTGTATGCCTGTAACCAGTATCTTTGAAGTCATGTTTTCATTGAAATTTATTTGGAAATAAAAACAAGTTTAAAGTGAACTGTTTCGTGGACTAGTTATTTATCATATTAATTAAACCATGAAAAATCTAATAATATTACATTACTGAAAGAAAATAAGAGAAGTACACCTGTTTTGTTAATTCTAGATATCCTGTTAGAGAAAGCATTCGTATTGCAAAGGATGCACTATTTAACTTCTCCAGTAGTGAAGTGATATGTTCGTGCCAACAAAATTTCTTTCTATTTTATTACCAAGGAAT
This sequence comes from Vandiemenella viatica, assembly GCA_031002005.1. Taxonomy (NCBI): domain Eukaryota; kingdom Metazoa; phylum Arthropoda; class Insecta; order Orthoptera; family Morabidae; genus Vandiemenella; species Vandiemenella viatica. Next base: position 117,474,348 of record JARYHS010008075.1, on the reverse strand, counting down.
TTTATACTCTTTGATTCTAAGATTGTGCTATTTTTATATCTTTCTTGTAAACCAGGCTGTGCATAATTTGTAGTTTTTGAACCTAATATAATGTGTTTTTTTATTTTTATATTTTTTTTTAATTTAATTTTTACGAATGTACCTATTCACATTAAATTCTAGATTACTGTTTTTCTCACAGTCAGGTTAGTGTTATCTGCAAATAAGACACTCTTAACTTCGTCAGATAAGTTTCCAGGAAGGTCATTGATGTATAACAAAAAGAGGAGGAGTCCTTGGACAGAGCCTTGTGGAATTCCATGTTTTATTTTCCCCCAGTCTGATGCAGCATCTTTTCTTATATTAGAATCATAACTGGAAACTTTTTGCATTCGAGTTTCCATGTGTGATTTAAAGCACTTACCTGCGTTGTCAAGAATACCATAGTAGGCCTATTCTATTTTTTTTTCAAAAATAATTCATGTTTTACACAGTCAAATGCTTTTGCAAGATCACAATATATCCCAATAGCCTATTTGTAAATACACCTTTCATTAAGGATTCATTACAAATGTGGGCAAGTAACCATAGGCGTAAAGTTATGCCACATCCAGGGTTGATCACAACGCTCAAGCAAACCCACAAATCCCACAATGGTCTGACATGTGTTCCTGGAAAAGTGAGCAATGTCTTCCTCAATTGAATAATTGAGGTCATTATCAAGATATACCCTGGTCCCCCCAAAATTACAATACATTCTTCCTCTAAGGTATACTTCCCTAGGTCTTCCACATTTGCTACTACACTTTCAAGATCTGCATACTGCAAACTTCATAATCTGGCCCCAAGTTAGACTGAACCATCTCTCTGATCCACCTCCCATGACTGCTTCCAAGTAACAGTACCTTCCTGTATTTACTTTTAGATAACCCCTGAAAATTTCTCCCTTTTACATTACAAGATCTCTGTTCATTCATTCCAACCTGATGGTCCTCAAAGTCACCACCTAGATCCTCCAATGGATAAAACACATTGGATGTCTCCAGCTGGAAACCGTCAGTTTCTCCTACCTCACCTGCCAGAGGTGACTTGTTTCCACTCACTGTTCTGCCTAAGCCTAAGAATAGAGTTTTCCGCCTTCAGGGCCTTTAAATCCCTCACTGCAGATGCCTGATCTGACTCGAGCTTCAGAATCTGATACTCCTGATCATTAATTCTATCGGAGTGACAGTTCCAGGCAAAACTGACACAGGAGTCACTGTTAACATCATCACTGCACCCCCAGTGAAACCAGTGCCTGCAGTCCCGGCACGTCATTCCTTCTGTTACTAATCTTCGGCAATTTCCATCCTTAGTATCAATTATGATACTCTTAAAAAAACTGAAAAACTTGTGAGAAAAATACTTTAAACCATTTAATTTTTAAACAACTTTAAAACTTATGAACTTAGGAGAAACAAAACTTTAAAATGTTTACTTTTTAATTAACTACTTGTGTATCAATTGCCAAACAAAAGTAAAAGTAGGATTCTAAGAAAAATGCTAAAAAATACTGTGTAAATCACTCGAAACATTTTCAAAATATGAATTACAACACTTATCAACTACAAGACTTACAACAAAAAGCACAAATGATATTAAAAGAAGGTTTTCAAACAATTACAGTGAAATTTGACACCCTAGAACTCTTTTTCTGACTTAACCTCATATGTGAACCATATAAAAACTCGGTTTACACTGTACTGATTTTCTATTAAATGAAACAGTTCACTATCACTTAAGAACTTCGCAATTTACTTCAAAACAAAACTAATATTGTCAAAACAAACTTACTATGAAATTTTGTTACACTATAACAGGAATATTGATATTAGGCGTTAACACCGGATGTAAACAAAAGCCATGGAACACTGAATCTACAATTTATGAATTTTAATAAATAAAACACATTTAAAGTCAATGACTGGAAATAAATTTAAAACTGAAGTAAAACATTATCTATGTAATATGGCTATATATAATCTTAATGAGTTGTGAACTGTATGTAACAGCATTTCTGTATTGAATTATTGTAACTTAATGTTAATGTACTTACTCAAAGTTCCTGGCCTTGCTATGGAATTCATTTATATTGGAATTCATTATTCGATAAGGTATTCTTATTGGTCATTGCTAGAAACTTGTGTACACAGGTATATTGACAATAAACTAACTCTCACATTATTAGAATATGATACTCTTCAGTGTCTTAACTAACTAATGAGATAAAATTTAACTATTTTAACTACAAAAATACAAATTATTATCACACGGCACAAACGAAAGTGTGCACAAACAAATTTCAAATATGTCTTATTGAAATCAAGTTAAAAAAATAGAACTTGAAAACAAAACTCAGAATATTATGAAGATATTAACATAAACACCAGGATTTAACTAATTTTGTTCTTCATAACTCTGCAGTTGAGTGCAGTTTTTTTTAACCAATTCTTGTGATGATGTGTTCACACATCCCTGTTATAAACATCCAGATATCATTCCAGAGATATTCAGATCTTTTTATAAAAGACTATTATTTAAATATTCATTTGAATGCTTTTCTTGTATTATGAAGGAAGAAAGAAAAAATCAGTACAGGTCATTTCACTTTGTTAGAACTCATCTACATCTAAGCAATGTGTTCATTATTCCGTTAGTACCACAAAATGTTGGTTGTATTGTAGTCATCTTAACATTGTCACTTATCTACATCTACATATATAGGCTACTCTACAATTCACAAAATTGTGGGTGGCAGAGGGTGCTCAGCACCAAAGCTAACCTCTTTGTTTTGCATTCCAATCCCTAATGGTACGAGGGAAAAAAGAATTCATATGAGAATCATTGTGGCACATTATTTCTCTAATCTTATCTTTCCTGTCATTCCGGCTCAAATAGGTTGGTGGAAGAAGTATTTCACTACACTCAAAAGTGAAAGTGGGAGTACGCATGTTTACCAATAAGTTTAAACGAAACATGCGTTGTCTATCTACCAGAGACTCCTAGCCTAGTCTACTTATCAGTTCTGTGACGCTTTCATAAGGACTGTAGCAAGCGGTCACGAATTGAGCGGCTCTTCTCTGTACTTTCTCTATACTTTTGATCAACCCCTTACGAAAAGGATCCCAATGGCACAACAATAGTCCAAATGTCGACGCACAAGAGATTTGTACGCTATCTCCTTTGTTTGTTATCAGTACCGGATTAACCAGGTAGCAAATGCTATGGGCCTCACACCTCCTGGGGGGCCTCGCGTCTCCTAGGGGGCCCTGCACCTAGGCCAGATGGGCGACCTTTTTTTCTTTACCTCTACGATTTTACCACGGCAAAATTCAAGGGCCCCTTCTTCACGTTTGCTACAGGCCCCGCGCTGTCTTAATCCGGCCCTGTCACTTATTAAGCAATAAAGTACCACAATTTTATATTTTTGTGTTACCATGCAATGTGAAGACTTCAGTGAGTTCATAGTGTCTGATATTAAGTTGACCAATCGTCCTCCTTTAGGGAGGACAGTCCTCCTTTTGTAGGTTGAGTCCTTCCTCGAAAAGAGCCCTCCTTCCTGTCCTCCTTTTTTAAGTTTAGAGAAATGTCTAAAAATTCTGGAATCTTTTTTCAGTTATGGATTATCAAAGATATTGATGTATTTTGTTCATAATCAGGCTTCTATTTTCTAAAAAAGATTTTGTCCAAAATAAATCACGATTTGAAGAAAAATATATTTCTTTAATAATGGAAAGAAAATTGTCAAATCTGGGGTATAATGGAAAAGTTTACCAAATAGGCTAGGTGCAAAAATTTTACCAAACATGTTTCGAACATGTTGAGTAATGGTCTGAAACAAATATGACAGGAAATAACAGTTTTCAGTGGCATTTTTTTCTTCATCGTATGTAAATTGGGTAGATATTGAAAACTGTGTTGAGTTTTTATCGAATGAAATGACTAATGTTAAAACCAATGACAATTGTCTGTTTGTAGAAAAGAACGCTGAATTTATATTTAAATTCTGATACATTAGAATAATAAGAAAAGCAACATGTTGAAACCGAGCGGGGCAGTGTAACGGTTAGCGTTCTCGCCTCGCATTCGGGAGGACGGCGGTTCGAATCCCCGTCCGGGCATCCAGATTTGGGTTTTCCATGGTTTCCCCAAATCACTCCAGGCAAATGCCGGGATGTTTCCTTCAAAAGGCCATGGCCGAATTGCTTCCCATTCCTTGCCCCCATCCTTGCCCCCCATCCTTTCCCGTCTCTAAAGACCTCGATGTTAAAAGAGATGTAAAGCAGTTGCCAAAAAAAACATGTTGAAATTGATAAAAAGAGGGTGGAAATATTTAACCATCTCAAAAAATTAACGCGTGCCATATGAAATTTAGATATTCGTTTTGAGTTTATGTTGTGTTGCCCTGGAACTAATGCAGCAGTTGAAAGAGTTTTTTTTTAATTTGGTAATGATGTTTGGACAAGTGAGAAATCAATATTGAATATTAATACTCTAGCTGCAGTACGTACCATATAACTCAATATGAAGGATATTTCTAGCTCCAAAATTTCCAATATATTATTAGAAAATGGTATATTGAATTGGAATTAAATAATTAAAAGGGATGTAATCATTATTAGTATATTTTCGTTTGAATTAATAAAATGTTTCATTTATTTAAGTTGTACTCTATTCTTAAATTTTCTCATCCTCTTTTTCATTGTAAAAAAATTGGTCACCTTACCGATATAGTACAAAATTGCTACTCTCCTCTTTTTTAATAGTCCTTCAGCTTACTTACTTTCCATTCTACATGATCAAAATATAATTTTGATGGGAATCATTTTTCTTTTCACTAAGTGTGATGCATTTGCTTCTCAATATTCTTGGGACATTCTTGATAATTATTGCCTTTAAACTGTGACTGTTAAGATTTTTTTTTTTAACATGTTGGGTTACTGTTTGATTTAAAACTTAAATAGAACACTGCAATAGTAAACATGAATAAAAACAAATGTAATTAGGTAAGTATTTAAGAATCATGATTTTTTTCTAAGACCACAGTAACATCAAAAGTTGGAGTAAAATTATACTTTTTAACTTTAAAAAAATTACATACCATCATATACATGGCACCTTGTGGCATTGCTGGACGAAGACCTTTCACATCACTCAGAATATCAAATGCTAATTTAGCATTATTCTGTAATCAGAAATTATTGGTAATATATTTTCAGAAGAAATTCTGTATGAACATTGCAAATCAAAATTTTGGTAAAGCATAACATTACAAAGCAGTTTAATTGTAAACATGGCCGTAAAAAATTAATATGCAATTCGGTCTACTGGTAACTAAAATAAACAACTGTTGAACTTTGAAATATTCCAAAAGTACTTCACCTGCAGCACATGTATGGTGTCATGAAAGAAGGATGCTGGCGTATTGCTGAGTATAGCTGGCAACGCTCCTTGCACTAAAGTATTACTGCCAATGGTCCGTTGGCTGAGGCGCACTAATCCCTTTCTAACCTGTGGAAAATAATATCAATTTCTAGTTAGTGCTAAGCAATTTTATCTTCACAATTATTCACAGGGGGTTTGTGAACCAGCATATTTGAGAACAGTTAATAATAATTAATTAAATATGCAATTTCTTAATTTCCTAAACATAAATGAAATGAAAATTTATGAATAATTTAAATTATCCACTATAACCTTTTAAATGGTGTGATTTGTAGTGTTTGCAATCCTTTAAAGTTGGCAAATCTTATTTAAAAAACACAGAATCTTCAAATATTGAGGTGGTATTATGAAGTAGAAAAGTAAATATTTTTCCTTGCATTACCAGCTTCATCTAAATGGCATTGTCTTATTAAAGCAGCACGTTTAGAAGGCCTACAGACATTTAAAGTATAAAACAAGCTACAATACCACTAACAATTTAATAATAATTTTAAAAAATACAAAAAAGAATTCACTAAAAAATGTAAAACAAGTTTATTCTTTTCTTAGAAGAAAATAAACCTAAATGAATAATATTTTCACAGTGGCATAGCTAGGTCAACAAGGGCCCCGGTGCTTTGGGCCCTCAGGCAAGGTGGGCGACCTCTTTTTGCTCTGTGTTGCTGGTAGGGGCCCCCTGAGCTGAGGATGGGGGCCCTTGAGTTGTGCTTAGGGGCCCCTGAATAGTGGTTGGGGGTCCCCCTGAGTAGTGAGGGGTTTCCTGTGTCTGAGGGGCCCCCTAAGACGACTGTGTAGAGCTAAAAAAAAAAAGGTCGCCAGTTTGCCAAGAAGGCTCGTGGGCCCTCTCAACCTTGCTTGGGGGCCCCAGAGGTGTACTTTGGGGCCCACAGAGATATGCTTGGGGCCCCGGTGCACTTCACCGCCTAGCCCCATAGTAGCTACGCCCCGATTTTACATTACTATTACTGAAATTTTAACATTTATCTGTTATTTTTGGTGTTTGTGCCAGAAAAAGGAAGAAAATCTAAAAAATGACAGTAATAAGGATTGGCAATAATATCTTAGATTTACTGTAAAGCTTTTTCTGTATTATACAGTCTACCAAGTGACACTGTAGCATTAAAGATAAGCCTTGACCACCAACAAGGCCAAGACACCGATTAAAATACTGTCTAATTTGTTTTGCTTAACTCCAAAAACAATTTCTGCCACACCATGTAAGGTAACCGAAAATTTCACAAACTGTGTAAGGAAATTTATTCACAGAACTACGAGTTAATTTGAAGGGAGTTGCACACCAGTTTTAAAGTTGCTTACTTAGGCAATCCAACTTATAAATCAGGTTAAACAGGTTGAGAAAGTAATATTGGCATATCTAGTATTTGGATTGAGAATACTTCATAAAAGTAAACTTTGCCTTCATTTCTAGAGACATTTAGAATTATAAATAATAAAAGGATGATAGAAATTTTGTAGCTAGAGAATCCTACTAAATAGTTTGAAAACATTAAAAGTTAGAAGCCGATATGTAAACTTAAGACAGAATTTGACATTTTAATATTCTAGAAGTCATATTGGGAAAAAGTCAGTTTATAGCATGATTGAAGTGTAATTTTGGCTTACACAGCATATAAAAGTTTGGAAAGGATCACGAAAGTTTAAAGGTTGATTTTTGATCAATTTGTAAAAACTTTGAAGACGTGGGTAAAGATCAAAATAATCAGTTGAGAAAATATAAGGAAATTCAAATGAGAAAACTATATTCAAAGTAAAGCATAAACCAATAAAAAGAGTTTTCAGTAAGTTTTATTTAAATTCGTGAAGTAGTTGGGTTGAGATAAGAGAAAGCAAATTTTTGTAAGATTGTGGTGGTAAAGATGCAATTGCCAGATGGCTAGAATAGACACCATTCAAGTGGAAGATTTGCAAAATTCATAATAAATCGAGGAAATGAGATAGTGACCAAGCGTGGTGGGTAAATGGTTAATGTTCTGGCCTCACATTCAGGAGGACGAGGGTTTGAATCCCTGTCCGGGCATCCAAAATTTGGTTTTCCATGGTTTCCCTAAATCACTACAGGCGAATGCCGGGATGCTTCCTTCAAAACAGCCATGGCCGACTTCCTTCCAGTTACTTGTCCCCAGTCCCATCCCGCATCTAATGACCTCTGTTGTTAATGAGATGTAAAGCAATAAGTAAACATTTTTTTAAAAAAATAATCAGATAACACCTTCAAAATTACACACCTTACAAATAAGAACACACAGAATCATTTAAAACATGTTTCACAAATGTCCGATAGTTATATACATGTCGGATTGGGAATATGGAGCTATGCTACTAGATGGCACCACAGACGCTGCGAGCATGCCAGCGCTACCATCAAATGCCTGCAATAGAGTACTCACCTAAAAAAAAAAAAAAAAAGTTTACACCCGAATGCAGGCGCAGTTTTCGAAAGAACGGTCATAAAATCTTTACGTCCAGTAGCATATATGATAGCAATAGCACATATCAACTAATTTTTCATCCACCACTGATAGGATTCAACAGTCTAAAACACGGACTGAAAATCGAAACCGCCGTGAGTTTCTTTAGTACAGGCAGATACACATTTCTTTAAAGCCAGATTGAACACTTATGGTTTGTCATAGATCGAAACGTTTGACCTAACCTAAACAAAAAAGCCGCGTGCACGTATCAACTCCCTCCTCCCCTCTATGGATCATCACGCAACTGCGACAGTTTATAGGGTTTTAAATTTTGACAATTCATACCTCAGCTTACTAAGTTATGGCCACACTCTTCAAACTCGCAGGAGGAAACACCAAGACGCTAGACTACCAAAGGACGATTTCAGTACAATAACATCAACTGTTTGTTCCTAATATTTTGTGGCAGAAAATGGTTCAAAAAATAAATTGATTTAGGTAATGGTGAAATGAAAGTGTAAACATCTTCCAGACATAAAAGGGAATTGTATGTAGAAGTTAGGAATACTGATAATATGCTTCTCAGACAACATTACAAAACTTACTGTAGAATTTTAAGCAAAGTAATAAAAGAAGCTAAACGTTTGGCCATAAACGATGAGATTAGTAGTTCAGATAATAAGATAAAAAGTGTCTGGAACATTATTAAAAGAGAAACAACTGTATCATCCCTTGAACATAAACCTATATCTATAAGCATTAATGATAAGCTTGTAACTGACCCCTCTTATTTAGGAAGTGCTTTCAATAACTACTTCTTAACAGTTGCTGAAAAAATAAAAGGAAAATATATTGGGAATATCGATGCTATAGCAATACTTAAATCCTTGTCACCAAAAACAGCACCTATGTCTATATTTCCCACCAGTCAAAATGAAATTGAAAAAATTATTAAATCCCTCAAAAATAAAAAGTCATTTGGTTATGATGAGGTTTCAACCCATGTAGTGAAACAATTTAACACCAGCATTAGTGGAGTTATTAGTCATATTTGTAATAGTTCTTTTGAAGAAGGTATCTTCCCTGGCTCACTCAAGAAGTCAATAATCAAACCGCTTTATAAAAAGGGTGATACCTCAAAAATTGAGAATTACAGACCCATTTCACTTCTACCAGCATTTTCAAAAATCTTTGAAAAAGCAATGTACAGAAGGGTGTATGCACATCTACAAAAGAATGACCTACTTAGTAAAGTACAGTTTGGTTTTTGACAAGGCGTTTCAACAGATTCCGCAATTTTTGCTTTTGTAAACAACATACTGGAATCAATGCATAAAAAATTAAATTCCCTAGGTATATTCTGTGATCTTGCTAAGGCTTTTGACTGTGTTGATCATGAGATTCTACTAGGTAAATTAGACCACTATGGAGTTAGTGGTAAGCCAGGGCATTGGTTTAAATCATACCTGGAAAATAGAAAGCAATGTGTATCACTGAAAGATGCTAATACAGGAGATGTTATAAACTCAGAATGGGGTATAGTTAAATGTGGTGTGCCTCAGGGTTCAATTCTTGGCCCTCTGCTGTTCTTAATCTATATAAATGATCTCCCACATATACTAGGTGATAATGAACACATGGTGCTCTTTGCAGATGATACTAGCATATCCTTGAAAGACCCATCAGCACAAAACCTCGAAAACACAGCAAATGAAGTTATAAAGAAAATTAACAGGTGGTTTAATGCCAACAAACTAATACTTAATGTACAGAAGACACAGTTACTTCAGTTTGTTACCAAAAATAAAACAAAGGACAGCTATAATGTGATATCAGAAGGAAAAGCAATCAGTGAAAGCAGTTTCACAAAATTCCTGGGTGTATATATAGACAACAAATTGAACTGGAAACAACATATTCAACAACTTCTTAAAAAATTGAATTCTGCAACATTTTCACTGAGGGTAATATCTAGAATAGATAATATAGAAACCAGAAAGTTAGTATATTTTGCATATTTTCATTCCCTGCTCACGTATGGCATCTCATTCTGGGAAAACTCGTCACAACACAGAGGGTTTTTTAATTGTAAAAATGAGCTATAAGAACTATTTGTGGAGCAAGCCCACAGACGTGGTGCAGAAATCTATTTAAAAACCTGGGTGTACTAACAATGCCAGCACAGTATGTATACTCTGTACTATCATTTGTAGTAGAAAATCCTGAACACTTCAATCTTAATGCTGATATACATAGCCATAATACTAGGAATAAATATAATATTCACAAGGATTACAAATCACTGTCAATTGTACAGAAAGGGTTAACATTTACTGGAGCTTCCTTATTCAATGTCTTACCAACAGAAATTAAATGTTATCTTCAAAAACCCAACTACTTTAAGTCCAAACTAAAAGAGTTTCTGCTTCAGAACCCATTTTACTCTGTGAAAGAATTTTCTTCTTGGAATTTGGCAACTAAGAATGACTGATAAAATAGTATATATGGTGTATGGAAGGGGAAGGTGACAAAGTTGTCTACAATTACTAAAATGATATTTTTTTTTTCTTTCTGTTGAATGTTTTGACAAATGAAGTAATTACACTGTTTACAAAATTTCACTCATATATAGTAACTAACATGGGATAGCATGCACTCAAAAACTGCTGTGAAAAATTATCATATTAACAGGTTTTTAAGTAATTGACTGCTTATGAGTTGTTGGTAATGTAATTGATATTGCTAATAGGTGTGTGTACTGTTACACATAAATGGCAACTAACATAATATAATATGTAGTCACAAATTACAGTGAAACATATCATGGTAACTGGTTGGTAAGAAAATAACCGGTTATTAGATGCTGGTAACAAGTGTATACAGTGTTCCACATAATAAGTATTAATTAACTCGGGACTGTATTTGTAGATTACAGGAGATATTGGTTATACTAATGGGTTGTTGCTAACTTGTTGTCAATATATAATAATATCATCAATTATATAGTAATATTGACATTACTAATAAGTGTATGTACTGTTCCACATCCCCGAGATTATTCTCACATGGGATCAAAGTGAACATATCTATCTATCTATCTAGTTTACACAGTTTCACTTGTCATTAAAGGAAGGGAGTGCCAGAGGGTATTTTTGGCATTGCAATTGTTTTCTAACAATACAGCACAAGCACAAGCTATTTCATGCCAGAAGAAGAACTCGTTGCTAAATTTTTCCAGCTTGTCAACAACTTATTTGACTGATTCTTGGCTGTGCTGGTGGGCCGCATCATGTTTCTTGAAACCGGCGTTTCTACCCTCATTCTGGGGTCTTCTTCCAGTGCACAACTGTGTCTTCGATCAGTGAGTGGTCTTATTTTATAGCCGAGGCCCGCATCTAGATGGTTCGATTTGCCCGGCCAATCAAAGGTCTGAGCCGTCACGTGGTTCGTTGGACTGATGGGGCTCTTTTCGGTCTATTGGGAGGTGACACATGACATGATCTTTTTCCACCCCAGAGAGAGCCAGGCGTCGTGTAATTTATGCCCGTTGTCTACGAGCCAAACTCCCTCGCAGTAATCTACCGCGAGAGGAAAATCTAGTATTAAACAGATTACGCCAGCGCGACGACATCGTGACACTTCCTGCAGATAAGGGAAACACAACAGCACTGATGAAATCGGAAGACTGCTACAATAAAATGGTGACGCTTTTACAAGACGAGACATAGCCCCGCTAGATAGGAACCCTCTACATAAACTGAGGTTTGAAGTGGCATCTCTTGTCAATAACTCTTTAGAAATCGAACAACCAATCAAGGCTAGACTGAAGAGAAACAACACCCCTACTCCTCAGTTCTACGACTTGCCAAAAATACATAAGCCAGAAGTTCCTTTACGGCCGATTGTCAGCGCAATTAAATCTCCAACTCATCCACTATCCCGCTATGTTACCGACAAACTAAAACCCTTGTCAGAAGGCATCGCTTCGACTGTCAGAAATAGCTCACACTTTGTGGAAATCATATCATCACTCAAAATCGAAGAAACTGATATTCTAGTGAGCTTTGATGTTGAGTAGCTCTATACCACGGTACCTGTGGAAGAAGCAGTGACAATAATACGCACCGAGCTATCGGCCCTTAACATCTCAGACCTGGAAGAGTTTTGTCTCAATTCAAGTTCTTCCAGTAAGACGGGAAATTTTATGCCCAAGTTGAAGGAGCGGCCATGGGCTCACCGCTTTCGCCGATTACAGCAGACATCTTTATGGAGGCGCTGGAGACGAAATTGTTGGATAACGCGCTCCTCAAACCGCGTCTGTGGTTACGCTATGTTGATGACACATTTGTTGTGTGCCCCATGGATGAAATTCCCTTGACAAATTCCTGGATTCTATTAATTAAGCACATCCTAAAATTAAATTCTCCATGGAAACGGAGGAACAATGTTAGCTCCCTTTTCTAGACGTGCTAGTAACCAAAAGTGACTACGGGAAACTTGGACACTCAGTGTATCGGAAGCCTACACACAAACAGATATCTACATGCCACATCGCAACACCATCCAGCGACAAATAGAGGCATCCTCATGACCTTGTGTTCAAGAGCGACGAAAGTGTGTGACGCAAATTGTTTGACGAAGGAGTTGGAGGCGCTGCAAACACACATTCAAGTCCAATGACTACCCAATCATTGTATTAGACAGGCATTGCATGCAGCCACGACAGATAAAGGCACCAATTCAACTTCTAATCAAGCCATCTCTCAGGAACGCCAAGTGGTGGTTTTACCCTACATAAGTGGCATTACTGACAGAATCGGGAAACTGTTCAAAAAAGTTACATAAAACCTGTCTACAAAGCGCATAGGAAAGTCAGTAACCAGCTCGTCAAGGTTTAGGACAGGCTGCCTTCACTACAGGTTGCCGGGGTCTATGAGATTCCGTGCACCTGTGGTCGAATGTATATAGGAGAGACGGGGCTTATTATAAGGGACAGGCTGCGCAAGCACATTCGCAACTATAAATCTAATAACATTGATAAATCCGCCATTGCACGGCATGCAGCCGAAACCAATCATGCCATAGACTTTGAAAACACTACCCTTATAGAGTGCGAGGATAAATGGTGGCCAAGGAGGGTAAAGGAGGCGTTAGAAATTGCTAAACCCCCAAACAATATTAACGAATACAACGGGCATAAATTACACGACACCTGGCTCTCTCTGGTGCGGAGAGAGGATGTCACGTGTCACCTCCCACCAGACCGAAATGCACCCCACCAGGCCAACGAATCATGTGACGGCTCGGACCTATGATTGGCCTGGCAAATCGAACCATCTAGACCAGTGATGTCAAAGATATGGCCCGCGATCGCAATGTGACACATAAAGAAGAATCATATTTTTAGAGCTTTTATACTTCACTCGATTCCTCTACAGAAGTTTTAAAATGCGCACACTACATATATAAGTAATTTCAAGGGCAGCGCGTGCCTAGACAAGCAAGACAGATAGACAGTAACGCCATCTCTTAGCAACAAGCGGAATCTTCCACACACTTCGAGTCTAGACTAGAACCTTCCTTATCGATATAAAAGGAGTGCGTCGGCGCGACGTGAGTCAGTTGAGTCGATTGTGAAGGTATTGTGCATTTGTTTGTGTCGTGCTCGTGCGATATCCATAATTGTTACGATTTTGGCATAATGTGACAGAAACATAAAGTTGATAGTGAGTGCAGAGTTTTTCAGTCTAAATGGGAGATTGCATATTTTTTCATAGAATGTATTTGATTTGCAATCAAACAGTTGCTGTTTGTAAGGAGTTTAACTGGAAGAGACACTGTGATACGAATCATAAATCAAAATTCGATTGTTACACTGAAAAGATTAGAATCGACATTTTGTCAACTTTAAAATCTAAACTTCAAGCTCCACAATCGATGTTTACTAAAGCTAATACTGACAGCGAAGATGCCCTGAAATCAAGTTTTATTATTGCATTAGAAATCGCAAAGAAATCAAAACCTTTCACTGATGGTGATTTTATTAAAGACTGTATGTTGAAAGTTGCCGATGTTTCATTTCCACCTGAAAAGTTAATAATTCAAAATATTTCACTGTCAAGAAATACTGTTGCTTCAAGAATAAATGATTTATCTCAAAATTCTTAAGATAATTACATCATATATGATATCTGACATCAATGAGCTTGTCAAAAACAAGAGAAATCAGGTATCTGGAACCTCGAACTCAAAATAATTACCCTCTTTTATAAATTTTATATGATTTTTAGCAACCATATATTATATACTATACAATTAAATAAATAAAATGTTATAATAAATCAGTATATTTTTTTATTTGAATCTGGCCCGCCTATGCATTCTAAATTTAATATATTGAGTTTGACGGGTATGATCCAGACGGACGTGGGCCTCGGCTATAAAATAAGTCCACTCACTGATTTAAGATGCAGTTCTGCCCTGGAAGAAGACCCCAGACTGAGGGTTGACCATCGGTTTCAAGAAACATGACGCGGCGCAACCCGGACAGCCAAGAATCAACTGACTCTGGCCGCAGAAGCCTACGATTACAACTTATTCGACATTATGAGCAGTAGAGTACAGTCGGACAACAAGCCGTTAGCATGTGGATATGGTGCTCACCATGATATTCAAGAGAAAATTTTGAGTCAAATGTATGAATACTGTGAAAAAAAAAAATGGAAGTTGGTAGATCAAAATAGCTACTTCCTTTCCAGAAAAGATCTATGAAAACCATTTGATCCGTGTTTGGTCTACACTCCAAACTCCAGAGTTTCAAAATACATTTTGACAGCTCTCCTGAATCAAGATTGGTTAGAGAATTTTTTCTTTCGGATATTGCCTGATATTTCTGAACCACTGGCACTAATTGAAGGTGATTATGACCTTCAAGATATTAATATTTCATTCGAAACTGATAATAATCGGTCTTCGTTTACAGAAGGGCATGACTGATCAACTGAAGGCTTTTGTTACCTTGCTGGTTACATCACTCCCCACAAAAGAACGGGAACAGTTACATCGCTAACGTGTCTGCAAGCATCTACATCAAAACCTGAAGGATGGATAGAAGCACTATCTCAAGGAAGCAATCCGATGACTGGTTAAATAGTATAACAATTAGGACTAATGATTATGGATATGAATAAATGTGATTATATGCCGATGAAAAGAATATTGTTAAAACAGTTTGTGCTAAAATAATTGAAAAATAAACTATCACAGTAAGGTATGTGACTCTTACTATCAAATACTTTAAAAAATATTCATTTGATTAATTGCTTCGGCATCCATAAAATGCGTAGTTTGAATAGCAGTGTGCTTTGGTTCATTTGCCATCCATTTCTTTAGTTTGCTAGTACAGTGACGTGATTCCAACAGCCAATCGGCGCTCGTTTCGCTTCAGGCCCTACTTTTGCTAGAATTACCTTGCCTACAGGCAGTGGCATAGCTAGGGGGGGGCGGGCGGTCCGCCCCGGGTGTCACCTGTTGGGGGTGACACCCGCATTTCGAAAATAGTAATCAAAATTAGTGTGACACAAAAAAATTAATCATTCTTTTATCTTTTGATGTCGAAAAAACGTCTACTGTTATTATTATGAATATTTGTTTTTACGTTGATCTAGCGCTTTTTCAAATGGGATCCGGGGGGGCTGTGCTCTTTCGTTTAGTATTGTATAATTGTTGTCAATACAGTGCGCTCAGGCTTAAACAAAGGGAGCATCGCTCTGTAGCTCTAACAATCACAAGAAATCGTTGATTGTTGTGTTTGCCGCCCATCACTGTTTGGTTTGTTACAAGCGGCGCTGGATATAATGTAAGTTTGCTTGTATAAAAAAGTGGACGTTTTAAAATTAAAGTATATAATTATAATGTTAGATTTTCCTTTGAAAATGAAAAAGTAAGTAAGCGTATGTCCGAATATGCGTAGTCTTTGGCTTCAAAATTGTTTTGCTTATTTAGAATTCCATTAGCTTTCAAGCTAAGATTTTCAAGTGCCTTGAAGTATTTTCTAGTAATTTTTGAATTTATTATCTGACAGATTCGTATTGTATAAACCGAGTACATTCCACGTTGTACAATTTACACTCTATTGTCGACATAAAATCTTATCATGTTCGAATTTATGTAAATAAAAACTGCACATTAAATTAGCAATACTGTCAGGTTTCAAGTCATTACGAACTGGTTCAAGTGTTCGTTGATGGTATCGTCCTGTCGTTGGTAATCAGTTTTGTAAGCATGTGTTTAAAACAGTTCGGATCCGCTTATCTTGCAAGCGAAATCGTAACATTAGGTAAGCACTTAAATTCTACGTTCATGTAAGTTTGCTGTGGCTTTCTACTGCTGTGGAATATGCAATATGATCGCGATGAAATAAATAAGCGTATGATTCTCTAAGAATTTCCATAATAAATTTAGAGAAGAAGAAAATTTGTATTATAGGTAACCTCTCTGTCGAATACAGGTACTGTACCTAAATTATTCCGGGTTTCCCTTAAATCGACAGGGATGTCGAACTTCTGTTCCTGAACAAAAATTGAGCTTTATTATAAACTGAACGAAACATTGAAGCCGTTTACAACATTTTTATTTATACGCTACAGAGCGGCGCTAGAATCTCAAATTTACGCGTGGAGACGGTCTCTGTACATACAATGTCATATTTAGGAGTCTGTAGCTACGTGTATCTTGGGCGGGTAGTAAAATACTTCACTTTTTAAGTACTTCATGTAAAGACGGCAGATATAGCATAGGCATGTTCTTATATTACCTGACCCGTTGTTTGTTTAATTACGTTGTTTTTATATTAAATTTATTCTTCTATTTTTATGAAGGCTTAATGTAGAGTTGCTTCTCTGACTATGCAGTATCCCCCTGAGTCTCACGACTTGTGGGATCCGGGTTCTGGGTTTGCACCGATGGAACCCCATCTGGGTCTGGAATTGTTACTACTTGGATCAAGCCACTTCTGTTAACTTTCCTCTCGATATCCTTGGTCCTGCAAATACAAGGTTGCGAAGTCATTTAAATACAGCCTATATTAACGTTTCAATAACATGTGATTGGGTGGGTAGTTTTCGGCTTTTTTAAATTTAAAGCGAAATATTATGGTCGCCCTATAGTTACACTGGCTAAAATTAAAATCTCAACATGCATACAGGAATGGTAGAATTTTAGGAAACTTTGAAGATATATCCAGGGCCGTACCCAGAAGAAATAACAAATAGAAATGGATCAGGCTAAGTTATTACCATTAGATACAGTTGTCAGTAAGAAATGTGCCCAACTTGAGCACCAATACATTCATGGATCCTTGCCGGCATTGAATCAAAAAGTGTTCGGATGTCTTCTTGGGGTATGTCTCTTTACGCCTGCATGTTTTTACAGTCATTTATTGCTCAGTTTGTGCTGGTGACCATGTGATCTAATGTGTCTATTCCTGGTATCCCAGAGGTGCTCTATTGGGGACAAATCCGGGGACCGTGCTGTTCAAATTGTGATGGAAACTGCTTGCAAGACTTGTTAACGATGGCCTCAGTATGAAGACGGGCATTATCTTGTTGGAGGATGTGATTTGAAGGTTAAACATCAAGGGTATCACAATAAGATGCAGTACCCCGTCCACATAGAGGTGGGCTGTCATTGTGCCATCAACAGCCGACGCAGTCATGCTGTCGAAACTGATTGCCGCCAAAAATGCCACGGTGGCTGCACTTGTGTGATGTTCTGAAATCACAGCAGATAATACGTTTTTCCACTACGCCTGCGAACATGTCGTCAATTATCACTTTGCCACAGACAGAATCGAGACTCG
Source organism: Vandiemenella viatica (assembly GCA_031002005.1). NCBI lineage: Eukaryota > Metazoa > Arthropoda > Insecta > Orthoptera > Morabidae > Vandiemenella > Vandiemenella viatica. Next base: position 117,456,594 of record JARYHS010008075.1, on the reverse strand, counting down.
TCTAAACACAAATGTACGCCATTCACGTGTCCATTTTTGTTTTGCATTACACCAGGTTAGATGATGCTGGCAATGAAATCAGATTAATGGAAAACATTGCACAGGGGTCAGAAAGTGTAACCCAGCTTCAAGCAATTGGTTTCAATCGTCCGGGGAGGGGGGGAGGATGACTATCTGTAACCACTGCTTGGATCTGACCTGCAGTCAACCATCTGCTAGCAACAGCCACACACACCATTTGGCAGTCTTCGCGTGCTAACGGTGCTGTTATCAATCTGTATGAACCTGCGCCTGCTCTAGCTGGCCCGTGTCCCTACGTCGTCTTTAGTCTCCTTTAAGGTTTTCAGGTGATTGTTTCAGGGAATCAGTGTTGGGGATGACAGGTAGGTTTGACACCCTACTTTATTATACTGTATTTTGCACAGTTTTGGTACGAAAGTACATTAAAATACTTTTTTATCTGACTCACGTAATCACCTAACTGGTTGATCTTTTATGTACAAAAATAGTATCCCAGCGCAGTATTAACAAATCATCACCACACTGTACCGGAATGAAAGATTCCCGCGTGTTTCAACGCAATCACAATGAAAATATGTCAGTCACTTCGCACTTGACGTTTTAGTTTTGTTTGAGGTTCTTTTCGATTCACTCAGTATTTTTTGTTAGTAAAGAGCGAGATTATAACATATTTTAATTTAAATATAGGTCGTAAAGATTTTGATAGTAAAAATAATAATTTCATGTTATCTCAAAGTTCTAGTCACAGAGTTTCTTATTGGGAAACTCGCAGTGCACCTATATCGTAGTCACCTAACTTGAAAATAAGTAATAAAAAGACCCCGTTTGTCAGTGCTGCCAGCCACTTGGCTTTGAATATCCGTAGATGGCCGCTAAAATTTCCGTAAATTCGGTACAAAACTCCGGAGACTCGCTAACCGAAAGACTGAAACAACAATTATTGACAATAGAGTGAAAATTAAAAATACTTTTTATTTCCAGGTCTTTAAAATTTATTCTACATTGAAAGTAAGAAATATCTCTGAACATGGTGTCACTTTCATCACTGCTGCTGCTGCTGTGCCTACTCTTTTTTTTTCTGAGACCATATATTAAATTTAGTTCTATAACAGGAAATGTTAAAACGCCGTGCCAAGGAGCGTGTCACCGTGCATAAAGAGTGCGCCGATAGTTCTGTATTACGGTCTTTTAAGATCTATAAAATCTATAATCAAACGAAATATGAGCTTTATTTCATTTCCACGCGAGCGGTTGCTAGGAAACGAATCACAATTATTGTAAATTCTGTAATGCATTAACACTATACGCTCAAAGTCTAACAAAACACGAATATAAGGAAAAATCAACAACTAATAAAACGTAGCAAAAATCCGTAGATATTTTAACAAAATCTGAAAATCCTAACTTTTTATAAAAATCCGTAGCAGCACTGCCGTTTGCTCACGAGTACAAAGTTAACAATTCAGTTGTTGACACGGTAGACTCCCTGAAGTATCTAGGCGTAACAGTACAAGCAACATGAAATGGGACTTGCACATAACTTCCGTCGTAGGCAAAACTAATTCTAAACTACATTTTATAGGTCGTATTTTGAGAAGTTGTAATGCTCATTCAAAGGAAATAGCGTACAAAACACTAGTGCGTCCGCATTTGGAATACTGTTGTGGAATTTGGGATCCGTATCGCAAGAGATTGATTGACACGTTAGAGAAAGTACAGAGGAGAGCCGCTCGATTCGTGACTGCTAGTTACAGTCCTTACGTAAGTGTCACAGAGCTGATACGTGGGTTGGGCTGGGATTATTTGGCGGACAGACGACGTCGTTTTCGTTTGAATTTGTTGGAGAATATGCGAAAATCTTTAATTTACGAGTGCAACGAAATACTTCTTCCGCCAACCTATTTAGGTCGCAATGACAGGAGGGATAAGATTCGAGAAATAAGATGCCGTACTGATACATTTATTTATTCCTTCTTTCCTCGTTCTGTTCGGGATTGGAATGCACTGAATTAGGATTGGTGCTCAGCACCCTCTGCCACCCACAGTAATTGTGAATTGCAGAGAATAGATGTAGAAGTAGATGTAGAAAATGAGACCTACAGATTAACCTGAAATTCGAACCACGGAGCGTCCTAGAATCCTCGCATTAACAGATAAAAGCTTTACCAGAGGTAAATGTCAATTTTTAGGTCCGCAAAAATTACAGTCGAGGCCGGGATTTGAGCCGGGACCTTCGTACCCAAATCGCACGCAGTCATTTGAGTCACCAGTCCGAATGTAGGTGTAATGAAAAATAAGTTTGGAAACATGATAAAATGAACATACTTTTTTCTATACCATCTAGATTTGCTATCAAAAAACACGAATCCACTTTTATGTGTTTGAAAACATATGAGATTTTTCAGTACTTCTAGATTAGTCTGGCGTATGGTTACGGCGTGCGATTCGGGTGTGGAGGTCCCCGTTACAAATTCAGATCTCGGCTACAATTTGTAAGTCTTAAAATTGATCTTCAACTCTGGCAATATAATATATATATATACAGGGTCCGGCAATAGAACCTCCCTCATTTTAATGTATTGTCACATAAAAACTAAATATGATAGAGAATAATTACTTTTATTTATGAAAATTATATCTGCCCTCCATTGTTGACACATTGACAAAGTCTATCCAGAAAGTTCTCCATTCATTTTCGCATCATTTCTCTTGGAATGGCTGCCAATTCTTGGGTAATGGCCTATTTAAGTGCTTGCAGTGTTGTTGGACGATGTTTGTACACTATAGGCTTTAAGTGTCCCCAAAGATTGGTGAATGTTGCATCACACGCGCCAAATTTTCCGGCTTTGTTGCAGTCCGAGGACGGCCTGTAGGTTTTTTTTTAGTGCTGAACCTGTCTTTCTAAAGTTTGACACCACAGTTGAATAGTTTTTCTATCCGGACAGGATCATGTAGGCCAAGTTCAAATCGTCTCCGAAAATCTGAGAACAACTGTTACGAATAAATTCGTCCACAACAAACGCACGATGCTCACCAAGCCATGACATGGCGCACACTGAAAATGGCAGGTACACCTCTTTAAAACAAAACACATTCCACATCAGTATCCTCACTAAAACCCGCACGCCGGCTACGTGAAATGTGGGAGGTTTTATTGCCGGACCCTGTATATATTTTTAATGCGAAGTGGCTAGAATTCCTACATTTTAAGAACATCGATAAAAAAAAGACATTTGTTTAAGACAAACAATAACATGAAAGCAACATTTGGTCGTAAAGGGAAGGGAAATTTCCGAACTCTCTATGCGCTTCTCCACATCCAGCAGGCCGACACTGATCCGCACCGTCAAAACATAAACCAATCCAATGATGGTTGGGTGTTGGCCGACACACCGTGTCATTATGGAGTGTGCATAAACTACGTTGCTTGGTCTAGGGGGGAGGGGCTGGCTGGTAAAGCTACGCTGGACTACGAGGGGGGGGGGGGTTCCGAGCCAGGCCACGTAGCTTTTCATTCATATTATTTGTCACAGTTAAAATGAGATACAGAACACACAACAGCATGTAAATATTTATTTCCGCCATTTAATTATCTCCATATGTGATTTACGACAGTCTGGCGAGAGAAAACAGTACGAAATGTTTTCTGGAATCAATAGGCAAAAAGGCTACGTGCTACGTGAGGGGGGGGGGAGGGGGTAGGGACAAAAGCCACGTCGGGCTACGTGGGGGGAGGGAGGGTTTACAGGAGACCAAAATGGGGCTACGTGGTTTATGGACGCTCCCTTAGGACAAACTTCGATCGATTGAGTGCTAACAGTAAGAAACGTGTCGGTGCGGTGTCGGTGCGGAACAGTAAAGGCAAGTGGGGGTCAAATCAGAGGAGTTAAAATTAATCTAAAACCACTTTCGATCACCAGTGATCAACACGTGGATAAAATCTTGCCATATTGAATATTGAACATGTAGTAACTCAAATTGTTAATTTTGAAAAAATGTGATTTACGAGTTTGCAGCAGTGAAAGCTAGAAAGAGGAGTTTGTGAAAGCAATTGCTTTTAGTTTATTTGTATATTTTTAAAATTTTATTAATATTACAATTTTATTAACTATTATTTTTGAATAACAATAAATTTTTATTTAATTATGTACTATTAATATCATATTTTACACTTACAAAATGATATATTTTAGTTAATTTTGAATTTAAGCTTTCGAGGGGTGACACCACCGATATCCACCCGGGTGTTACCCACGCTAGCTACGCCACTGCCTACAGGCCTTTGATTTGTACTTATAGTACCAGGAAGGAAAACAAAAGGCACATGTTGACTTCCGAACCCGGTACAGAGCCACGCCCAGAACTAACAAACAACTTTTGCTACATGCCACAGAAAACCAACTTTGTTAGACAATTGGCAACCTGCAGTGTAAGGAGAAAAAAACCGAAAGTCTAAAAGTTCAATGCGACAAGTGTCCGAAAACATCAGCAGCAAGCGCGATCCAAAAGAGTATGTTCTCACAATAATGCAAAATTCGTTTTACTCAACTGTTCAAACAGCAAGGGTCACTGCCTTCTCTACCCACCTAATAGGTTCCTCACCTTTCTTCTCTGCACTCCACATCTTCGGCACATAGGTAAAATGCAGCAACATAATGCACGCACTACTTCTCATTGAGTCTTCAGCATTTTTATTAATTTTTCCAGTAGCAGTTAGTATCAAATTAAAATATCTGGTCATTAATAGCACCTGGAGCGAAACTTTAGCAGGACACTAACATGAGTCAAGTACTTCTTTCAAAAAATTTACCCATACGACCCAATCTAGAACGATGGTTCAATCAAAATCCCTCAAAAAGGAAAATAAACTTTTCAGTCCATGTTGGACGGTGCCATCAAAGTACCATAATATCCAAGGACTTCGCTACCAGGAATGAAATCTTAAAATTTTAAAATCTACAGGAACCTCCCCTTAAAGAGCAATTATTTTAAAATTTACCAGGACTTTGCTATAAAGAGCAAAATTTGTAACTTGTATGGTTTTTTTTTTTTTTTTTCTTTTTAACTGATTAATGTCTCCTATAACAACTAGGCCTTTAGAGACGGGAAATAATGGGGGGCAAGGAATGGGAAGGAATTCGGCCATGGCCTTTTGAAGGAAGCATCCCGGCATTTACCTGGAGTGATTTGGGAAAACCATGGAAAACCCAAATCTGGATGCCCGGATGGGGATTCTGTAAGAACCTTAGAATTTTAGCAAATTCTAGCCTCTCACCTTTAGATATAAAGGGGAAAGCTCACTCTTTTGTAACAGATAGTTCATTTCGTGTATAGGTTATGAGAGTGAAGCTTTATATAGCATGAAGATACTCTACCCAAACAGACTAAAAAAAACCTTTTAGGAACAGTAAAAGTATTCAAAAGTTAATAAAAGCCCTAAATAAACCTTCTTTAACAGTAAGAAAACATTAGCTTGGGAGGAAATAGGCTAAATCACATAAAGTCAATTTCAAACAATAAATTTTGCTATAGGTTAACTTCACAGTTTCTAAATCAATTTAAATGTAGTAAAGACTGCCAGTAGTTGATAAATGCCGGATATAAACTTTGTATAATAATAAATACACTTTAAATCAACTGAAAATTATATAATCTTCAATAATTCAACTTTGAAATTATGAGCTTCTA
>JARYHS010008075.1:117262311-117449885 GCA_031002005.1 Vandiemenella viatica | reverse complement strand
AATTATTCATGCCCTCTGCCGTAACGTCAAATGCCAGTTGTAATTATGATCCATCTTAAGTAATACTCTAACCAAACTTTTCTCAACACTGGTGCTTGAAATACAAAGCTTTTATCTTAAATATCTATGGACAAAAAATTTAAGGAATACTTCTATATATCATCAAAAGAATATTACGTAAATATAAGCATCTAATGATTGATATGTCGATTTTAACGCAATACATACTTTTATTTCAGTGTTCTGTGAGTTAATTTATTCACTGATGCTTGGAAAGGTAATTAAATAATGCGCATTCGCAAGAATATCATCGTAAAGCTTGACTTCATTGCGCGACGTCATAGTGTGACGTGCTACATCTAGCATATTATACTAGTAGATTAATGTTGGTTAAATAATTCATTAAATAGATGTTTATCATTTATTTTAATAAAACTTAATTTGAAATCCTTAAATAGAATATCTAAATTCCCTTAGCGCAGCTAGACTCCAGGCACACAGAATCAGACTTAAATTTGGTGCTCATAAAATCTCCAAAACTGTGCAATGGAATCTCAAGATATTTTATTGCAAATTATTCTGACCAGTTTTGCATTGCTTCCTCTCAAGTTATCAGCTAAAAATGTTAACGTTTTTGTTCACAGCAGAAAAACCGCTAACACTAAGTAAAGTAATATTGTTAAGTTTGTTGTCATTTCTTTACTTCTACTGTGACCACAAAACACAAACTTTGCTCAACTTACTGTTCTTTTGTACATAGTTCTAAGGTTTGGGGAAAGCTTGAATTAGTCCTTACCCAACACATTTTTCAAAGAGAGAAGTCCACACATTAATAGTTCATTTGGAAGAAGTTGCAGGGACAGTTATTTATAAATGAATCTGCAATGTTAGTACTTTCAGACTTTCATAGGTGTTCAAAATTTATTGTTAGATAACTTATATATTGATCTACAAATTCTGCTGATGATTATGTGAAAATCAGTCAAGTTTGCCATTGCTCAGAATGTGTATTTCTAAACGATTGCTCGTTACTAAATGAAAGATTATTACAAATTTAAGTAAAATTGAAATTCAGTTAGAAAACTGATTATAACCAGATAAACTGCAGAAAAAAAATCATAATGGTGATAATGGTTTATGAATGGCTAAGGGAGGCTGTGACATCTGTGGATTAACCTGTCTCAACTATTAACCTCCTCTTCTTAATTTAAAGTACTTGGGAATATGCTATTAGCATAGTCGTGCCAAACATGAATAAATGCAAATAACATCAGTAGCATAAAAGAAATTAGCCTTACAGTAACACTATGCATAGAATGGAGTTGCTCAATATAAGTATTTTTCAATGGCTAATCAGGCATTTTACTGCACCTTGTGTTAAAGTCACATGATTAGTTTATTTCAAAAAAAAAAAAAAAAAAAGGTTTTTTTTTTTTTAAGCAATGCCTGGTGTTATCTTAATCAATTGCTAGAATGATCGAGAAATTGTGCCCAAGCTGAAATATTACCATTTGATTAATACTCTTTCTCTAATAATAACCACCCAATGATATAAAAGTTGTCTGTCTACAAATGGTTTACATTAAAAAAGGAAAAATGCACAGAAGTTTAAGTACTCTGTGTGAAGCTTTGCTGAACTGTCACTACCTATAACAAATGATAGCTTTCATTCCCAATGCAACCAAATAAAAACATGAATGTTTGACTGGAACAAAAAGAGTTGTTTTGTGTGGTTATCAATATCTGGATAGAACTTTTGATTTATCTTTTTTATGTAGGACTGCATGTGAAATACAAGTATATCAAATAAAAAAATACCATTTTTTCCTTTTTTACAGGTTGTACATTAGAAAAATAAAGGTCACTCATGTATAACTTTGATCATTTGGCATACAAAAATATGGAACATGACCAATTACTGAAGCACAGATATTTTCACATCAGTCAAGTAAATCAATAGAACAGCGTAAAAAACAATTCATTTCACTTACTAAAAATGTAAGAAAATCGCAGTGTCAAAGTACATTTATATTGCATATTTGTCACATAAGCAAGTAATTTACACATTTCAGACACCAATTTCATTGGATTCGTTTCCAGAGGCACACCAAATTGTTACTTGTCACAGCTACAAGAAACTTGCCAGACTGATCTAGTGTCACTTTATCAATCACAATGTCATAAACACCCAGATTCAATTTCCACTTTCTTTCCATGTTAGCATCAAAAACATTTGGCCAAGGAAGCACAACAGTTGGCTCAATTCTGGAATCTTGTTTTGACAATGAACTGTCAAATATTTTTGTAGTATCATACAACCACAACATACCCTTGTCATCTCCACATGCCAGTAATCCACAACCTGAAAATATTTATTTTCAGGTCAAGAATGTTATGAATAAAAAGAACAGCAATAATTACAACACAGAATAAACTGTACACTTCTTTTTGCATCTTCGTCTTAATATATTCTTTGGTTGAGCATTAAAAACAATCATTGCTCACAAAATAATTTTTGTAGCCATTGCAGTAGTTAGTTTCAGTTGAATACTATGATTTTACTATGAGCTCATAAAGATGTCTAAAAAAGGGTGGGTATTATTGACTGCTGGAAATGTAAGATACTGAAGGATTAGGCAATATTAAAGTTAACAACGAATAAAGTGCTCTCTTTAAGGCAATATTTAAAAAAAAAAATTAAAAAATTGAACACTCACCAAAGTGTACAGCAGGACAACTATCGAGAGGCAAACATACAGTAACTTTCCACGTGTTTAATATACAATCTGTACGAGTAAGGGCCTACCCAAAATGTTGTGAATGTTTTGCACCATTGCAGCCTCAGTGCCTTAAAGTTTGATAGTTTAATTTCCTTATTTTTTTTTTTTTTAATACCAAAAGATTAGCCTTTAATATACTGCAGTTTGAAGCTGATTAAACAGTATACAATTAAATTATGTTGCTCATATTGAAAATTCTTAACAGTATTGAGTTTAATCAGTTCTAGATTAAGTTCTAAAACAGAAGATGAAGTTATGAAAGTGTGTATAAAAATGCCACAATCTGAACAAATAGGTATGAAATATGTTAACTCGGCAACATCTTAGGGAGAGCTGAAATCATCTACTGGAGAGGATGATGAGGGGACATAAGGATTTGAGGCAACTGAAACTAGGATAGGGCCTTTATTTCAATGTGATGGGGTACTATGGGTATCAAATGCAGGAGCTAGAAGCGGTGCAAAGAACGGCAACTAGATTCATATACACCAGAGTCCCGCTAATCCAAACTAATTGGGACCGGGCCTTGCTTTGGATTACAGATTTGTTCGGATTAGCTGGAACTACAGTGACCAGTTTCTAGAACGAAGTATACCAAGCATATAAGTAGGTACACCATAGTAACAATTGGGAACAAGTGGTGGGGGACAATGGCTCAATCTCGCTCCCTATCATTGTTGTTGAGCTGTTTGAACTGTTCGAGGTCAGTGCACTGTCAGCCGGCTCGCAAACTACTCGGTTAATGTTAGCCATCGATCACTGGCATGCTTGACAGTTGTATTGTATGCATTCATGTGTAGTGGTGTATTGTCGCCATGAGTAAACGGAAACATACAACGTTAACTCTCAAAGAAAAAATGGATGCTTTGAAGAGGTTAGACAATGGTAAGTATGTATCTAAACTGGGCGTTAGTAAGGCAACCATTTGTGATTGGAAGAAGAACCGAGTGAAGCTTGAACAGTCCTGTGCAACGTCATCGAGAAAAACACTTTAAATTCGGCAGACTTTGAAACAGTCCCAGTACAATAAAGTGGATGAACCTCTTTTCTTTTGGTTTGCACAGGATAGAGAAAGGGGAGCTCCTTTGAGTGAACCAGTGGTTCAGGAAAAGGCTGTTTACCTAAACAAGTTAATGAATGGTGACGAGTCTTAGTGCGAGTACATGCTGGTTGGACAGATTTAAAAAAAACTTCATGGGATTCGTCAGCTAACAATTACTGGAGAGAAGCTTTCTTCTGACTACGATGCAGCGAAGGAATGAGTTTGATAAATTGATAAGAGAGGGAAATTATTCTCCCCAACAAATTGATAATGCTGACTACACAGGCCTTAATTTTAGGGCACTGCCAACAAAAAGCCTGGCATCAAAAGCAGAAGTGAAAGCTTCTGGCTTTAAAATGAGCAAAGATCGTGTGACTTTATTAGCATGCACCAACACTGCTGGTAATCACAAGCTGCCTTTAATTATGATCAGCAAATCTGTTAGCGCCAGAGCTTTTAAAAACTGTAACATGAAGTCCTTGCACGTATATAATCACAACCAGACAAAAGCATGGATGGATGATAAGCTGTTCAAAGAATGGTTTCATGACCATTGTTCCCTCTGTTCGACGGTTTTCTAAGGAAAATCGTTTGCCTCCCATTTGATTGATAACGCGCCATCTCACCCCAGCACCGAGGAATTATGTGATGGAGAAATTGTGGCAAAGTTTTTGCCGCCGAATGTTACACCACCTCTACAGCCAATGGACCAGGGCGTACTGCAAACATTAAAACTGATTTACAGAAAACAATTTTTAAGAATGCTGATCCAAGATGATAACATTCCTTTAGTTGACAAAATAAAAAAATAAAAAAACCAATGTGAAGGATGTTGTTTATTGGGCCACTGAGGCATGGCAGAATATTTCAGAAAACACTGAGAAATTCTTGGAGAAAACTGTGGACATCTCTTTAATTTCACGATACCCCACTTGAAAATGAAGAGCAGAATCTCCTACAAATGGTACAGACAATCCCTGGATGTGAAGAAGCCTGTGAAGCAGACGTAGATGAATGGATGGCAGCGGATAATGCAAGATTGGAGAACCTTACTGACGTCGATTTAGTGGCTACTGTGACTCAAGACCAGGTAGAAGTGGACTGTTGTGACGGAAGTGACAGTGAGGCAGAATGTGACAAAGGAGAGCTGGTGCCACATAGTGACGCGGCAGAAGCCCTTGATCTCGCGCTACGCTATTTGGAGCAACAGGACACTGCAACACCTGCCGATTTAATGTTTATGAGATGACGGCACAACTTTTCATCATATAACAGACTGCCTTCATTACGCCAAAAAACAATGACTGAGTTATTGTCTTCTAAAAAAGTAGAATTAAAATGGGCGCTTGTAAGCATTGTAACTATATCTTAAGTTTGATAGTTTTTCGTTCATTGTTATGCACTGTTTAAAATTAATGTTTTCTTGCTAATTTTTCTAATACGTGCGTACTGTACTATGTAAATTAAAATTGTGTGTATGTACAGCAGTTAACCACGCAATTAAATATAGTATGAACAATTTTCATTAACTGTGTTTTAATCCTTTTACCATTTTTCATACTTAGACTAATTTTTTGTCATGTTTGGATTAACCGAACGTTCGGATTACCGGGGTTCAGATTAGCAGGACTCTGGTGTACTAAAATTGAGTCAGAGGGCGATATGAAAAAAGGAACACTCAAATGTCATTGGAAGACAGGATACATTGGCAAGATGGTGTACAAGAAGTGCATTGGTGGTGAAGTCTGGATAGTTAGAGCAAGAAGAATTATCAGTCTTACATGAGAACAGAGAGAGATGACAACGGCCAACAACTAGCATTTGATTTTAGGTATCAGTGGCTAAGGCGCTTGCTTTCAAAACGTTCGCTGCTCCTGCTCCGGGCACGAATCCCGCTAGGCGCAGCAATTTTGAGAGTTGTGTTTAATCATATGAGCTATGTCAGGACGCTCCAGGGTTTGGATTCCACGTTTAACTGTAGGTCCCAGAGGAAAGGAACTGGCCGTCCTACCTCTGACACAATGGCTTAGTATGCCTCCTTCGGAAGGATCCAACCAACCTTCGGGTTGTGGACTAAGTTAAGTTTAAGTTTTATAAGAAAGACAGAAATTTTCATTTATAGATAACCGAGGTAGAAATTGGAATAAACTGTTGAAGGACCGTCTGAACAAGTTATCTGGAATATTTTAAGAATTTAAGACAAAAACTTGTCTAATGCAAAAGTTGGCGTGTAGTAATGTTTGTCTTGACAACTTCCCATCACAATTAATAATAAAAACTGGGCATGAACAGCTGGTATTAAAGATAATTTTCACTATAAGTACTGATCCAAAGTAAACTTATGTGGTCTTACAACCAACCTACTGACAGTTTTGATTTACAGCATATACCACCTCTGTTATCGCTGGAGTGTTGTGGAATCTGAACTGTGGAGTACCCCGATTGTAAGGAATCAGGCTACTATACTAGGGGTGAAGTATAGGCCTAGTACCTTAACTGAATATTTTTACTTGAAGTTCTCTAAATCTGCATCAATAATTTTAAATGACTATGTAGCCTGCCTGGAATACTCAACTGAAATGCTTAACGGCCGTCACAAAGCTTTTTTAACCCAAATCAAAATTTGAAGTTTATTTTCAAAGTCACATTTCAGAAACTAGCTGTTACAGTTGAGTAGGCAATCGAACAAACGTTTCCAAAAATTGCAAAGTTATGAAGAGGAAGAAAGCCAGCCGATACCCCTTTTTGAAAAGTTAAAAGTCATTACTAGTAGTTCGTCAGAAAATTAAGCATGGTGGTCCGTCAAGCCATGCGGTCACTCAAGGTTCAACTATTTCCAGTTATTGCTAGTCCTAACTGACACACACGCACCATACCTAGCGCTGATTACTTTCACACAACGTTCCCAGAGTAAAGACAAAAGACAAAACCATAAAGACAAAAAACCAAACCGTAAAGACAAAAAACCAAACCATAGACAAAATCGAAAGACCGCCTCCTCTCCTAGGCTCCTGCTTATATACCACCATCCGCATACCACATGTATACGGACACTTATTCAAAATAGTAAAAAATGATTGTGATTATAGAAGGTGTTCAAACTTTAACTGCATGTAGTCTTGTCTTCAAGGTACATAAAAAGTGTTTAGCAAAAATTCTCAAATAATTAGCTTGCTTGTAAACAAATTTAGTTTAACCGGCGTATTGGTAAAAAGATTCCGAAAGTTAAGTAGTGATTCCCTGATTTCTATCTGAATTTATTCAATTTTTAGGCAACCCTGTTGGATTGCAAATTATTGCAATAAAATTAATGCCATCGTGTTCTCTGTTAATTCCCGATTCCAGTGGTGTAATTTTTTTATTAATATCGGTGGTGTAGTAGCAAAGTTATGAATCTAACAAGATCAGGTGTTAAAACTGTTTAGCAAACCCTCGGTTTCTGGTTCATAATTATTGAAGTGTTGTTTATATCGAAAAAGTGAAGTTATCTGAATTTTCTTTGAATTTAGTTATGTGTTTTAACAATTGTTTTATTTATGTAAGTGGCTTGGTTTAATCGCAATTTAATTTCGAAATTACCATGTTGCGATTGATGACAAAATAACTTTAAAACATATATAAAATCTGTTCTACTGCATGAAATGTTCCGAAATGTTAATATATTATACCAGATTTTTAGATCTTTTAGGGAATCTACTTTTTAGTTCGAGAAATTATCGAAAACATATGATAAAATATGTTAAAAGTGTCTTACACGAGGTGTTTAAAATTTTATTTAAGCTATTTACACGACCTGAAACTACAGAATTTTAATGAATTTAGTTTTATTTTAAATTTTTATTATTTTTTAAATACTTTATTGACTCTAAAAGTGTTAAGAATTAGTGAAATGATCACATAGCCAAAATCCATTGTTTACAAATGGGATAATAATGGATTACCCTATTCTAGGTTAGTTTAAAGATTCTTTACTATTAAAAATGTTTATTGCTTATATTAAGTGTTGTGGATCTTTACTGCTTTTAAAATGGTCTATTTATTGAATTGGCTTGCTGTATCGACTTCTGCTTGAATCGTTTCTCAGTTCCTATACTAGCAATGAAAATTGTATGTTTACTGGGTAGCTTACTCCCTCCCTTATGCTTTAAGCTAAGCAAACAAGAATTTACCAAAATTCTAAGGTGCTTACACGATTTATCTCATATTGTTGTATCAGATACTTACAAAATTCAGAATCTCGGGTTAAAATATCAGAGCAACCAGGAATTTTTAAGCAAATGTTTTTGAAAAAGGCTTATTTGCTTATATATGCTGGTACAATTATTGCACAAGTATCAGTATATTCATAGCTGTGGTGCCCCATATTGCAGACTTGTATCAAATCCCTGGATTTGGGTACCACAAGAAAGGAACAACCACTGAGTGAATGTTTATTTATTAGGTTAAAAGCAAGAGAGAATTCGATTTTTATTCGAGCATTTATGAAGTCTGTTGCATTTTCACTTTTTTTGTCACTAAAGATGCCCTAAACTGTCTCCAAATTCTTTTATGAAATTTAGTATTTTCTGAAGTTTTCCGGTTCGTGCAGTATTTTAGTTTTCCTTGTCGTTATGTAAAATTCCAATACCATGTACGACTTTAGTTAAGTAACAGTTGGTCTTTTTTAAACATGATTTTCCTGAGGTTTTAAAATTGATACACAGTAACAGCAGCAGGCAAAAATCCTCATCCAATCCCAATAATTTTGACACAGAGACATACCTTTTGCTTTTATGCATACCTGATGAGGTCAAATGTTTAAAATACCAGTCATTGCATATTGGCAATTGTAGTAGCTTTAAACTATGTAATTTCTCATTAGAGACCACAGTTTTGTTAATTATGCCTGATGTTGATTTTGTTTAGCACATTCAAAGTGAAGTTCTCCCAGTTAAGAATTTTATAGTTGCTTTCAGTTCAGTTATGATATGGGTGGTTTGTCTACCAGATGCATCTACAAGTAGCTAACAATGTCCATAATTCTTTTAGTTAATTTCAAAAATAAGTAACTCCTGATGTGGTCAAGTTTATGGTTTGTTTTGTATGTTAGCTGGAGCATCCACACACTGCAGCAGGCAGGTTGACAACAACCTGCTTGTAAAACTGCCAGAATGATTTTATAATTCAAGAATAGTCCTTCAAATCAACAGGGCATTGCACTTAGCTCACACGTCAATCAGTCCAAGCCCCCTCTCCCTTTATAAGGTAAAAGTGTCAGTGTGTCACCATTCACATTGAAGTTACTGCCTCCCAATATAAACCATCCAAATATTGATTTTTCTTTGTTATTGCTAAGGTAGGAGCAAAACTTGCTGAATATGTTTGGAATCTTGATTTGCAGTAAGAGGGATAGTTCGGGGTTGAGGAGGATTTTGTTTTTTTGTTTTTAGGAGTGCTCTATTCCCAGAATCTTCCTGATGTTGGGAGAAGGCCTACCATCTCAACAGAGATGGTGTCAGATGACAAAAGCGCAGCCTCGTATTTTGCACTGTCATGATGCTCTTCCACAATGTTCCATTATTTTCCACAAGAGATCCAGTTGCTCTTTTTTTATTGTTATTAAGATGCCAACAGCAATCTACACTACCAATTTTAGCTCAGTGCCCTCAAATGTTATCCCTGACATATTTGCATCTATGTTTCCAAGTAGTGGTTCAAAAACAGAGCTAGAGACAATGCTGTGGCAATAAAACAGTAAAAATATGCTATATCCTTGTCGGTACAGTCATGCGAGTAGATTCGACCAATGATGCCAGAGTGGGGACACGAGGGGGGTAGTCTATTGTTAGCCACCAATGTGATAAAATGGTTCAATAACTTCCACTTGTTCCAGTAGATCAGCTGTCACATTTTTCTGTACAATTTATTGTTACTCAAAGATTTTTGACACCATTTTTGAACAAATTTTTCTTATTCCCAGGTTTTTATTAATATTAACTTCTTCTGCAGTCATTTACACCGATATTCTTCATTTGGATTTTATAATTTCACACACTGTGGCTGTGTTGACCTGTGTTCGAGTAGTTGATGGTCCACCATTGCAGTTTCTATTTTCAATATTTGTTCTGCCTATAGAAAACACTATGTCAATTAAAAACTTTAGCTCTTAACATAACCTCATTTCCAAAAGCCTTCTGAAGCTTATCACAAGTTGTCATTGCATTTTCACCAAGGTCAACACAAACAAAATTTCAAAATCCCATTTTTGTGATGTGATAAAACCACAAATGCACTTACTGCACCACCACTCAAGATAGTGATTGCACCAACATGCCACTTGGATTGGTAGTGCTGAGAAGATCAAGTTTAGAGATGGCATGTTCATGGTAGCTGCAGGGTTGTCACATTACAAACAAAAATTCATTCCCATTACTTTATCGCCACCCCCCCCACATAGATAAACTTTGAGAGCTTTCATCCTCAGTTCTGATGCAGTCTAACATGGTAACAGTATAACTTACAGTGGTCTATTGTATGGTGTTGGTTGGTATTATCTTTTTCATGTATATATATCACCGTTTCCTGATACTTTCTTCATCCTGAATCCTACTCAATTCCTGCCCATGGGATTTTGATTGACATTTAAAAGTGTGTTCCTTTTCTTCATCATCATCTGCCCAGGTTACATTATCATCATTTATCTTTTTGTTTGTATCAATACTACTATAACTCACTGCAGAGACTGAAGTGTTACATATATTCAATGATTTGTATTCCATTGCTTTGCGGTTTTTGTTTAGTTCTTAAATCAATATTCTTTGTTTTCTTCATTATTCCACTGCACAAGAATCTACAAGTTCATAACATTTATGAAAAATGAAGCAGTGTATATATATATAAATCTCATCAAACTGTTAAAAGTCTAGCCATAATAAAAATCCATATATATATATATTGGTCTGGCTCAACCAGCAAGCCATTAACGTAACAGTCAGGAAAGAATACACAGGTAGGACTACTTCTAATCTAGTCATTATTCCTATTATTACACCCATTTTATTGTGTTCCAAACTGGAAAACCATGTGATTTTGTTAAAATCCTCTTTATATACTCCTCTAACAGTTTTTATTAGAATTCCTACATCATATTACACCAGTAGTTCCCAACTAGTTCCAGTCAAGGCAGAGGGAGAGCATTCCGGAGGCAGTAGCAGCCATCACAAGTAAGTTCTACTATTATATGCCCTCGGCCTTTACTTGATAATCGTTGCCACAAACCCTTGCCTGAATGAAGGGTCTTAATAGTTACTGGTGGCAATCATTGATCACCTACAAGCCCTTATACCATTGCTCAATCAAGAACAACTTAATTTGATTACTCAACTCAAATATTTTTGAAACAACTCTTCCCCTGGATAGTCTTTGTACATCAGTATGTAACACTAAGATCTCGTATTCACTGCCAAGTTCTTTGCAAATGTCTGCAAAAATTTTCGAGTTTTTTCTACAGGCCTTGATTAAGTTAATAATGTTTACAGCTTTTCTTTTAAGAGTGATTTTCTAGCTCTCCAACATTAAAAAAGCAAGTGCCTCTCAATGAATTTCAGTGTTTCTATTCAACACCTGGAGGTACATCTTGTATTCACTAGTCCTGAAAAATGACCAGTCATTGCTCTGAAATCATCAGTGCAAATGATCACACATTTCAACCATTTTATTTACAAAACCATTGATCATATGAAACATGTCGTCCCTGGAGGTACGAATCTGAATGGCGTGACAAAATAGGAACTCTTCATGGACCTCTTTGGAATTAACATATCTAACAGCTGAGCCAAGTAAATCAACAGAGTTGCGTAGCAAAATAACCACTTTGTAAGATGTGTTAATCTGCCAGGTTTTCAGATTTACTGACATGTCTGCAATACGACGAGAAACAGTGTTCTATGACATATGAAGAACAAGTTTTCATGCCACTTTTTCTCCTAACATATATTTCACTATCCGTTTTGCTGATAGCTTTTCCAAATATTGTGTAGTTTTGCTTTCTTATCAGTTAAATAACCAAATCTGAAAGAGGTTTGCAGCGCATTGACGTTCGTGTTCAGGGGTAGTGGCTATAGAATTTTACCTTTGTTTGAGATTGTTTAATTATTCATGTTGGAAGAAGGACACAGACTGGTTTTTGAAATTAGCAAATTTTGTTTCCAAATAGTGATGTAGTAAAGATTGTTTTAACCAATGATTTGATAGCATCTCTGCAAAAACGACACACTGTGGCAAAAGGGAATCAGGGTCTCTGGAGTTCATAAAACCAAACTGAATATAACTCTCAATATTTCCTTTCTTTGACAGATAGTTCCTTGTTAACAAGGTTTTTTTTTGTGACTGAGTACTGATAGAGAGGGATTCATCACAAGCAAGTGATTGTTCAGTATTGCTTGACACCTTGTCATCAGCCTTTTGACAACCTATCAACCATTGTTCTGTCTGAAAGTACTTACTGACACATCTTTTGAATTTTTAAATTAATAAGCCCAGAATACAGAATAAATCAGAAACTGCAAATGCACATAAAACTGAAGAAATTCGAATATTTTACTCGGCATTTTTCCACATCCTAACCCTTTTTTTTGTCAAATTTAAAATAAATTTCTAAACAGCTTTTTGTATGCAAACTTTTATGAACAGCCTGTATTTGTGAACAGAAGGTGATCCTAGCTGTAGCACCAAGACACTGTCACCATATTATTGCATTGTCATGCCTATGTGTTTTGTTTTTGGACACAGTGTGTATCATGCAATTACAATTTAATGTTAGATCTGTATTCGGAGTTAATAAAACAATCTCACTGTTTGCAAAGATAATTAATACTAGCTATGACCAATGATGCAACACGACTGTTATAATAATGCACGATTATACCACAATAAATAAACCACAGTGACATTGGCAATCACGATGCACTTTGCATTGTGTAGATCCTATGCAACACACCCAATCCCACTTAATGTGCTGCCTGTGCCATTGTCTTAGTGTTTATCTTAGCCAAGAGATTACCTCATGTAATTCTTGAAGCAACTTCACACGTCTCCGAGGGTTCACATGTATCACAATGTGAGATAATTATAGGCGTCTCATAAAATGCAAAAACCAGCAACCTAAAAGCTCACCCTTCTGTGTTCCTCCAGAAATGAATCTCGTGGCTAACATGAAATGACCAGCATGAAAGAAAAATACTTTAATATCAGCAACAATGAAGTAGGAAAAACTGCTGTGAGGGGATATTAATATGGAAAGATAAACACCCATCAGTCACAAAAATTGAAGGGAAGAGAGTAGCAGTGACAAAACACTCCATAAATGCACAAAAAATACAATGTTTTGGGCTATCTTCTTACTCATAAAAATAGAAAAATGTGACAGCTTATGCAGGCATCCACAATAAACACAACTGCATAAATGTTGCTGCTACCTTCATCATTTTAAAGTTTGTGAGTGATGGGTATATTTTATCTATATGTAATCTGCTTCAGGATGCATTAAAGAAATATAAGAAGATTTAAATTTTAAAATATAGACAAAGTTCCCACTAAGATATATATAGTAATCAGGAAATAATAGGGGCTAAGTGGCAAATGGAATTAAAAAAATATAGCAAAATAAACCACCACTTACCTTAGATAAGTATTTCGTGGGGGTGAACACACAAAAAACGCACAAGAACAGGAAAAACAATGAATATTTCAGGACTTGGCCCTTTGTCAACAGGGGAACATAATGGAGGAGGGTGGTGTTTTAGATCATCTCACAGAATGACAAATTCATTCTGGTTATCATCTAAGGTAAGTGTTGGTTAATTTTGCTTATCCTTTATAAATATATATATATATATGTGTGTGTGGAAAGGACAGATAAAATACAGCCAACACTCACCAAAGTTGAAGGGAGGAGGGCAGCAGCAACACAAAACAATACACAAACACAGAAAATACAAAATTTCGGGTTAAACCCTTTTCTCAAGTTAAAAATAGTAAGTGGCTGAGCTCGCGCAAGCCTTGCGTTCAACGCAGCCACTCATAGAAATATATATATAGGTTATCAGGAAACAAAGGCGCTGAAAGCGGATATATTAAAACATTTGGATAGGAGAAAAACCCCTGGTTACCATAAAAGAGGATTCCTGCGGCGCCGAGACACGGAAAGCACGTATACACAGAATCCAACATGCAGCCATCTCACTACTACTATAGGTTTGAAAATTTTACTCTATGTGTGTACGTGTTTTTTCCGTGTCTCGATGCTGCAGTACTCCTCTTCTATGGTAAGTGGTGGTTTTTCTCCTATCCAAATGTTATATATATAAAATCTGGACAAGAAGTAGTTTACAAAAGCTTATGAAAACCTACAGATGAACCCAACATGAATTTTTTAGGTTTAATACTCTCGTGGGAAGTTCAATAACACCACATGTAGAAAATATGATATGGAACCAACTTTTATGACGTACTGCTCAACTCAAATCAATTTTGTTACCTACCTTTCATTTTTATTTCCATCTCATGGCTTCCATTAATTTTGTAATTTCTGGTTTTGTTTATTCCTTTAAGGATATTGTTACATTATTGATAAAGTGTATACTAACCGGCACTGAATCCCATATTCATGAAGTAGTTGTCAGTGTCACTCCATTTCAAAACATGAGTTGGAACCACTGTACGAGACCCTATGGTTTTGGAACTTTTTAAAATTTCATGAATATTCCAGATATAAATAACACCATGCAATGCACATTTCGATGCAACTCTCCCTTGGCCCAGTGTCTCAGTGGAATCAACAAGCTGTGGGCCACTTTTGTTAACACTACCAGGCATTGGGGGCATTTTCAGTTCATAATTTTTCAGTCTAAAATAGTAAGCATAATATTATCAGCACTTATACCATAGTTTCAATATCTTAACTATAGATGTGTATATTTCATGACTACAGGGACAAACCTGTCTCTTTGTACATCTCCTTTCCAAACGCACACTCCGTCAGCAGTTGATGCAATCAATGTTTTAGAGTCCAGACAGTATGCCAAATTAAACACTTCATATTTCGACTGTAAGTTATGTAATACAGAAAAAGTTACTGAATATTTAGGAGGTGTTGGCATCCCAATATTCCAAACAGATATAGTGCCATCACTCCTTGCACCTGAAAGACATTTTTTTAAACTATGTAACTTAAAGTGCAACTGAACATTTTACATAATAAACGTTATTTAATTTCATATAATGCATTAAGTATACATACAAAATAATATTTCAGGCTGGCTTTTGTGAAAAATCAAACTGCTAATAACACTTTTAGCACATTTAATTTTGTGTAAGTAAAAGGCCACACCATTTTCAGGGTGAAGTAAGTGTACAGTGCATCTCGCTCCACCGACAGCTAAGATGTTAATCCTTTCAGCACAAGTCCAATTAATTGGAATTTGTGACCATGTAAGAGAATAGAAGAGTTCACTGAAAATAAAGAAAAATTCACATGCAGGAAGGAACAAACAAGAATTCATGAACAAACTAATTAGAGGAAAAGGGGAATAGTATCATAGAAGATAGTGACATTTTACAGCTAAATACAACCAGTATAGACTGAATACCAACATCGGCTGAAACAAAAATATATATATATATATATATATATATATATATATATATATATATATATACATGGTTCTAGTGTTTATCCTAATGCCCTGTGTTATGATGGGACGAGTAAAATACCCACCCGGAATTTCAAGAGGGGCTACTGCCAGGCTTGCAGTTTCTATTCTGAAAATATTTGTCTTCCTCTACAATTCATACATTTCACTGATTAACCACTCAATCCAGTTTTATCGTTTACTACCTTGTTCTGCTAATTTATTTCTTTACCTACCATTTCTAAAAATTTCCTTTTCTTGCTTTATCAGGCCCTCAATTTTCAATATTCTTTCCATTTCTTTCTTTTGGTATACCTACAGTCAAACCTTCAAATCCATAAAGACTTGTACTTCATACATACAGTTTTAGAAATTTCTTTAAGAGCCTTTGCTCACTGTTTCTCCACTAATCCTTATGCCACTTTGAAATGTTTCACTTCCTTGATTGCTTTTATTTCATACAAGTTTAATTTTAGTAGTAGATTACAACTTGCTTAGTACCCTTTCAAAACTGCAGCCCGGAACTCTCAATTTTTTACTCATACAAATCACAAATTATTTTTCTGTACAAACAATTTAGACTGACTTTTCAAATAACTTGTATCACCTGAAATTATTAAAAGTTGTTTTTTCCATGATCAGAAATGGCATAAATGTTTCACACTTTTTCTCAATTCCTCCTTCCAATATTAATAATAATAATACCAGGAAAGATTTTCTCTATCTCCATCTAATATTTCTTCAACATCACTTTCTATTCTTCTATATTTTACCCTTTATTTTGAAACATAAGACATCACACTCACTGTGCCATTCTTTTCACATTTATCAGCTTGAACGCGTTTGTTGTTTTAGTGTGTGAATACAATACATTTATAAAATTCTTTTGAGACCTTCGAATCAGTTTCAATGCTCCTGTAAATCCTTCTTTCACTAGAGATATTAATATCATTGCAGGAAACTGATTCATTTTGACTGCCTTCTTCGATTTCAAATCTTTTAAAGCTCTATCAAATTTTACCCTTAAAACAGGATCTCCAACATCACCAACCAGGGCCAGTATTTGGGAAAAGGGGAGGGGGCGGTTAGGTGGAGCAAATGTACCCTGGGTCCGCCGGCCAATGGGAGGCGAGGGTGGGACCCGATGAGCAGCCGTAGGGGCCCCCTGCCCAAGAATCTGCACTGTGTCACAGTTACAGAAAAAAAAAAAAAATTTAAGAAGTTGCCGATCTGGTCTGGGAGAGCACCATCCATGAATTCGCCACAGGCCCCAACTGGTTATGCCACTGCTAAGAATGCTTACCCCGGGCCCGAGAATCCTAGTGCAGGCCCTGTCACCAACATAATTTCTTTCGACAGACTGTTGTTCAGGCAATACATTTTTTATCTTGGAAGAATTTCCCAATCAGCACATTTAATGTTTTTTTGCATCATGTCCTAGTATCCCTAAAATTGTGTTTGTTCAACATACAAGACTTCTTTTACCAGCTTAAATAATTGAGGAATTTTATTATAGGTCATCTACAGGAATTTAAAAGTTCCTCCTTCTGCTAAGTATTGCAGCTTTGCTGGTTGGTGAAAAAGAAAGGAATACTATTAAACTACTTTCGGAGGGAAGATGCAGTGCGATTCTGAGGCCCATGAAAGGTTGATCCCTATAAAGGATGCTATAAAAGGATTTTTTTTTTCTGATGAATTCTCCATTACACCACGTTGGAACTTTGCATAGATCAACAGTGAATCAAATCAGACGTCACAATGAACAATAAGAGCCATTACTTTATAGTTATTCTATTTTTCAAACAATCAAAAGTTGAAATTGTTCATCCATAGCAAAAGTTAACACTCCTGCATGCTGAATCGAAATTATGTTATAAGAAAATTACTTTCTGACAACAATCAAGGTTTTAAAATAATTCTGGTATGTAGTAAGATGTAATTTCACTTTTGGAACAAAATTTAATTGAACAAAGTTGTGAACAAGTTTTAAACAGACATCAATAAAGAAAATATTTGTAACACATTAATAATTCAGACTGAAAAGCTGAATACAGTTAAAGCATATTGAGCATCCTTTCAAATCAAGTCACTACATGCACAGCTGTTCAATGAGCCATCTGGCAGTAGTTTTAGGTCCTTGTATCAACTCTGAACTTAATATAGGGTAAACGTTTTTAAAATATATATGACTGTGCAGAAGAAACTGTCTGAATAAGAAATAACTATATCTTTCTAAATAAAATAACTTGGCAGTTAAACAAAGACAAACGTATGCAATCAAATGTTGTCAGATAAACTTTTTAGAACCACAAAATCAACTTCTTACAACATAAAATTATAGTTTAAAAAACTAAACTACACACTTCTGTAGCAATGTGAACTAAAATGTTAAAAATAATCTTTAGATATAAAAATTTTGTTCAACAGTGCTAGAATGTCGCACAATTCAGTAACTTTAATGTATAAAAAGTGATCGTAAAAAAAAATTTATCGCTAGTTGTTCGTAAAGGTGAAGTCATGTACAAATAGAGAGCATCCCACATTTTTTTACATTAAAGTTAACTTTTTAACCAATGACTTTACTCTTATTTTAGACTTGATGAAAAAAAGTTATAATTTATTTATTTCTCGTGTCCAGGACATAACATTACAAGTTGAAAAAATTAATAATAATAACATTAATTAATTAATGTCAAACTATAGAACACAATTAAACGGAATGTGATCAGAATTCCGCAGTCTTGATGGCCTTCTCGTTTGCCCTAAAAAGGTCGTCGATAGTGCAGGTTTCAGGGAGATTCCTGCATATCATAGATGTTGTGGGTTCTGAAGCTCACCACATTCATATAGATCGTTGTCAGTAGTGTAACCCCATTTTTTAATATTATATCTACATTGGGACACTTCAGATCTTAATCTTCCATAAAGCATATGGCTGATTACACCCTGCAGCCGGTGCCTCTTTGATGTTTCTCCACTGTTCTTCAGGCAACGAATTTCGCCATAGTTCTAAACGGCGTGCTTCAGATGTTGTGGCTGTTATAGCTGTAGTTGACTGTACGAAGCTCTTTCTTTACTTCAGCCATGTGGGTTGAGGTTCATGTCCAAACAAAGGGTGTCTGGGGTCTGTTTCCTGATTCCTCTTCTCCATCTCTGCAGCCGTTTTCCTACGAATACCCATGATTTGGTATATTTTGCTATACTACGTTCGCTCTCATCTGGTGCATCAAGGTCATGTGCCTCTCGCCCCGCGTCTTACCTTACCACCCCCTCCAGATGCCTTCCCCTCCGAGCAGACTGCTGCCTACAGGCATTGTCATTTGTCGCAGTATTATCGTGTTTATTCCATACACCGTAATAAAACGCTGTAAGTGAAATGGCGTCAGATAGTTGTTACATTAGGCGACAGTCAAAAACAATTATTTTTTAAGTGTATAATTTTTAAGACGTTAGAAAAAGAGAAAGTTAATATACTTTTAAGGGAACCGCTAAAAATGATGGCAGAGGCGTGTGGAGTATCGTTACGATCAGTGCAGCATGTATGTAGCGAAGCCCAGCTGAGTGTACCTGGGCCATCCTTTTCTTCTCCAAAGAAAAACATTCACCGAGATAAACTGGTCATGGAGATAGATGACTTTCAGAAAGATGTCATTCGACGTCCTGTTCTAGAATTTTATGACCCTACCTTACGAAAATTGAGGGAGGTACTGAAAGAGAAAATTAATTACACTGGAGGCGTATAAATTATTAAAAACATTTGACTTCATATACAGAAAATGTAATGATGGTAGACTTTTTCTGATGGAAAGGACAGACATTATTGCAGTAAGGGCCCCATTTTTAAGAAAAATGCACGATTTAAGAAAGGAACATCCTCTTCGACCTGTCATCTACTTTGACGAGACGTGGGTAAATAAAAATCACGCAAGGAAGTTTATTTGGTAACACACTAAATGCAATGGTGGTCTCATCAACGATTTCTGTAAACAGAAACTATCGCTTCGAGTAAATATCACTTTCATTTCAAAATTTAAACGACTTGTTTAGAGAATTAAATTCCACTGAGAAAGATATCTAAAAATTGGATTTAATCGTCGAAATGTCTTGCGCAACTTTTAAAATTAAAAATAATGATTGGAAGCAGTAAGTTTTATTCATTGGTATTTAAATAATTTTTATATTTATTAACATATGAAATTGTAATTGGTAAACACGAAATTTCTATGACATACAATTCACTCATTTTCGTCACGAAAAATAGTTAAAATGTTCGATTTTACTGAAGAAATCATCAAATTAGATGCAACATATTGTACCACATACGTCGTGACGACGTTTGCGCATGCGCGGCAGCTGTTTCCCCTTTGCCTGCAGGGGCTGGGGCAACGGAGTGGGGGATAGAGCAGAGTGACCTTGATCCGCCTTTCCTGTCTCAACATAGTATAAAAGGAGTTGGTTTTAGGTAACATGTTACAATACTACCAGTATCATTCAATGCTATATCAACCTGCCTAGCATGCGCAGAGTTTTGCCAAACTGGAGCTGAGTATTCTGCTGCAGAGAAACTAAGTGCCAGGGCAGATGTACGAAGCACATTTGGCTGTACTCCCCAGGAGGTACTTACAAGTTTCCAGATGATGTTGTTCCGGGCGGATATTTTGAGTTTCAGATCCTCACAATGGGCTTTGAATGTAAGAGAGCGATCAAGCTTTACTCCTAGATATTTTGGAGTATCGCAGTGTAGTAGTTGTTGCCCCCTCCAGTTGTTGTTCACCATCCTATTGGCTATTCTGTATCTCAGATGGAATGCACACACCTGCGTTTTTCCAGGGTTGGGCTTCAAATGATTAGCATCACAATACTTGGCCATATCCTCAAGAGCTGTGGTCAGCTTCACCTCCACCGCCTCAAAGGTTGTTCCTTGAGCTGAAACTGCTGTGTCATCAGCATAAATGAATGCTCTTGTTCCAGGAATAATTGGTTGATCATTTGTATATATGTATTGTACAAGAGCGGAGACAGCACACTACCCTGAGGGAGGCCATTCTTCCGAGTTCTCCATCAACTCTTCTTATTGTGGAGGGTGACGTAAAATCTTCTGTTTTGCAGTAAACATTGGATGACTTGGGTAAGATGGTAGTCTTTTGTGATGGAGTATACCTTACTTACCAAAATTTTGTGGTTGACTGTATCATATGCCGCTGTGAGATCGATGAATGCCACACCTTGTAACCTGTCCTCTTTCATACCCATCCTCCACATACTGTGTGATGTTAAGAATTTGGCCGCAGCATGACCTACCAGGTTGAAAACCAGCCCGTTCCTTTATGGGCATTTTGTCAATGCACTCTGAGGTACGGTTGAGGTTCAAACTCTCCAAGACTTTGTATAAATGACAAAGGAGTGAAACTGGTAAGAAGTTTTTTTGGATCTGTTGGTTCCTTTCCAGGCTTTAGCAGTGCCAGAACCTTGGCTTTCCTCCAGATCTTGGGGATCTGTAAGTTGGAGGTGCAGGCATTCATTAAATTCAAGATCCACTGTAGCTGGGCCAAACATTTTAATTTGCTCTGTTCTCAGGTCATCCATCTAAGCATGCAGCTTTGTTAATCTTCAAAGACTGCAGGACAGTTTCCAGTTCCACCAGTGTGAATGGATTCCCAAGATGGTCTTGCTCATCAGAGTGTCTTTGGAGCTTTCTGTTTTCAGGTCTTCTTCTAGTTTTTCCATTAAGTAGCAGTTGGTGTGCTATTTGATTTGGACTAACTTTAAGGAGACTAGGTGGAGTGCAACTTGGATCACTATTGAGGTTTTTCAGAAATTTCCAAGCCTTACAACTGTTCTGTTTCATGTCCAAATCTGACATTAAATTGCACCATTTATCTCTTCTAGCAGTAGACACAGCATGTAGGAGATCTTCACCTGTCTGTATGGTTTCTTCAGAAAAAGGACCTTCTTCGTAAAGGTGCCCGTATCTCTCAAGAAGAAACTTGGAGTCATTATCCAGTCCAGCGACATAAGTTGTTCTACAGCCTCGAGGAATATGTTTGCGTGAGATGGCTTTAACTATTTCAATAAATAATGTATTTGGAGATGGGTCGTGGTTTAGAACTTCTTCATCTAGTTCTTGAGAGAACTTTCCCCATTGTACTAATTTGAAATTAAATCTTCTTTTAAACTGAACAGACTGGCTTCAATACTGCTTCAATAGTGCAGATAATTGGTCTACGTTACATACGTGGGATTGGCTCCATAACATTCTTCTTTGACTGTTGGGCAATGTGTTCACTAACAAAGACGTTATTTGGATTATATCTTCCCTACCAACTTCCACTACTAAAAGATGGTGGCATCTTTGGTTCATATATTAGGATTAAGGCCATACGTTCAATCCATTCTTCAAGGTCCTCTCCATTTTTATGTTTCCCTGTAGCTCCAGGATGTACTGTGGCAATTGAAATCTTTGTTTGTTGGAAGTGGAAGTTAGATGGTTTTGTGAAGCTAAATTCGGCATTTGGTGGCTTATATACTGATGTCACGGTGCACGATTTGATTTCAGTGGTCAATATCTCTATTTCGTCATCTTAAGTTACAACTGTTGAAAAAATCTTTAGATCTGGTTTGGCGAAAACTGTACTGCCATACTTTTCACTTGGTCTCTCATTAATAAGGTTCATTCCATTGATTTTTGGTGTTCTGTCATTTGGACCTCTATGTGTCTCTTGAACCAATAAAAAGTCACATTTTGAGTGTTTACAGATGTTAGATAATAAAATCTGTTTCTCTGGTGATATACCTTTGATGTTTATTGATATAATCGAAAGAGCTGGCTTTGAAAAAAACAGTTTAGTTCACACTGCTACAAAAGCATGTTTAGTTTTTTAAACTACAACTTTATTTTTAACTTTTTAGTTCACAATTGGAATTTCAGGACCTAGATACGAAATTGTGTTGTCACTGATCTTAATACATATGCAAAATTTTGAACAATTCAGACGTCAGGAGGTGGGTGAACATTTAAATGAAATATTTCATTGCATTCAACCGCTTTTCTATTGTAACTGTCTAAGTAATGAGAATACCAAGACATAGCTATGAAATTATTGTATTGTCACCGGTTTTCAATACATGTGCAAAATTTTAATTATTTGGATATCTGGAATTAGGTTAAAATTCAATTGCAAGACTTCGTTACAGTCGGCCATTTTTCTATAGTTACTGCCAAAGTAATTAGAATATCAGGACAACTATAAAATTATTGTATTGTCATCAATTCTCAATACATGATGAAAATTTCAAACAATTCAGACATCTGGAATGAAACATGATTGCAATAGAAATGGGTCGTTCGCGAGTGAATCAGTTCTTTAGAGCAATTCTTTTAAAAGAGCGAGTGAGCACTCGCTCACTAAAAAGTGAACAGTAGTTCTTCTAGGTGAGTCGGTCATAAGTCGGCTAATTCTGAAGATCAAGAAGAGATTGTTCACGTGGGCTTTGTGGACTGTTGAGCTAAAAAAAAGTCTACTAATTGCATCAAAGTCGATTTAAGGGGGGTATTTTCATCGAAAAGTGGGGGTGTAACCGGATTCTGAGGGGTGAGAACTTAAAGGCCCGGACACACAGAACGCGACAAGCGACAGCGACACGCGATATTGTGTCACGGCGCGACGTCGCTATTGTTGTAATTCACAGTTTTGAATCGGGACGGTCACACACAAAGCGATCCGTCGCCGGGCCACAGTCTTTGTCACAGCGACGAGCGACACAGTTGTACAAAATTACAGAATTGTCGCGCGACACAACGACATGGCCGATGAAGGAAAATTGATTTCCACCGCATCCGACCGCCACTACTTCAGGTGTACTAAGAGATGCATATGAAAAGATTTCCAGCTCATAAAAAATAATTTTTCGTATTCAGAATTGTATTTTTTCTTGTTAGTTTCTCACTTTATGTTTGTTTGTTTACACTGTCATTATTTAAAATAAATAATACTTGTATTTAAGCCTATCTTTTGATTGTGAAATACATTGTCAATAATAAATTGTATTTTTATCCTGAATATTATACTTTATGACGACAACCTGGTTTTAGGGGTATTTCTTAATATTGACCGCCACGCAAAGGACACAGGGGGAAGAGCTGGGAAGTGATAAGATTGAAAATCACTTAGAGGCCAGGAGTTTTGGCCAGGGCGCTAAGATTTTCAGGCCCCGGGTAAGGATTCTTAGCCCCCCCCCCCCCCAACAAAATTTTTTATATTAAACTTTTAAAAACTTTTAAATTTTAAGGCAAAAAATCAAATTACACCTTTTTAAGAAAGATTTTTAAAGTTTTATTTCTATTTAGTTAGACACCCTGGCAGAGGGGCCCCCCTTCGGGGGCACAGGCCCGGGATACTTTTGCCTCGCTTAACCCCCCCCCCCCCCCTAGCGCCGGCCCTGGGTTTGGCAGTGTCGTTTTTGTTTTGTTTTTAAGAATATATATTAAATGAGCAGAACATACCTCATACAAATGGTTAATCTTTCTATTGTGCCAATTACTTTTCTTCAGTTCGTGGTGCAATTCGTTATAGTTGATTTTAACAGATTGTGTATTTTCTCGAAGCATTCTCGAGACATACGAAAATATGTATAAAATCTATCTTCTTGTGATACCAGTCCCCGGCAAAGGCGATGGTATTCACCAAGGCATTCTCTCTTCTTATTGATGTCAGGAACCCAGACCGTTTTTAGTGCGAACAAAATAAGTAGAGTCTCCTCATCACTTGGCATGTTTTTAAGAATTTACTAGCCCAAGAAAACTTATTAAGAAAGAAATAGAGAAGTACAGATCTCTTCGCGAGAGAGGGTCTCACTGGCATTTGTCGCTATGGAGTTGTCGCGTCCTGTGTGACGTACCAAAAACGCGTATCGCCGCAATGACAGAACGACCACTTGCTGCTGTCGCTTGCCGCGTTCTGTGTGTCCGGGTCTTAAAAGGTCTAATATAACTGAGCAAGTGAGCTAATGAACCGTTTAAAAGAACTAGTTCTTTTCGTAGAGTGATCAAATGAACACTGCTCTTTTTAGTGAGTCACTTTGTCCACCTCTAGATTGCAAATTCCATCATGTTCAACCGTTTTTCTATTGTTACTGTCAAAGTAATGAGAATATCAGAACAAAGCAATGAAATTATTGTATTGTCACCAGTTCTTAATATGTGTGCGAAATTTCAAACAATTCGGAAATCTGGAAGCGGGTGAAAAATGGATTGAAATATTCCATTACTTTTCTAATGTTGCTGTCAAAGTAATGAGAATAGCAGGACGTTGCTACGAAAATATAGCATTATCGTCAGTTCTTAATATGTGTGCAAAATCTAAAACAACCCACACATCTGGAGGTGGGTGAAAATTGAATTGAAAAATTCTGTTACATTCATACATACAGGCCAAGCTAACAAAGCGTGTAATAATGTGACAAATAAGTATAACAAAATTTGTTACTATTGTCATTTTGACTATCTTTGGGTCAACACTCTTTTCATGTTCACATGAACTTTTCATCAATATAATGATATTCAGGAAAAAGGAGACGACTTTTAAGCAATATAAATAACAAGGAGGATGAAAAGGGTGATGGGAGTGTACAGGGCGTATACTGGCGATGAGGCATGGAAAGATATTGCAGTAGGTATGAAAAGTATTCATGGAAGGGAAAAGATGACCATGACCACAAGCTGACACTTGATTTCAGGCACAAGGGTGTGGGAAGATTTTCTTTCTTAGGTAAGGGTGTCAGGGATAGGAATGAGTTACCAAGGGTAATGATGAATAACTTACCGAAAACGTTAAAAAATTTAAAGTTGAAATTTGAAGACAGTGGCGTAGCTAGGTCAACGAGGGCCCCGGTGCAAAACATTTATTTTGGGCCCTCAGGCCAGATGGGTGACTGCTTTTTTGCTTTGTGTTGGTGGTAGGGGCCCCCTGAGCTGAGGCTGGGGGGCTCCTGAGTTGTGCTTGGGGGCCTCCTGAGCAATGAGGGCCCTTTGTGAGAGGCTCCCTGTGTCTCAGGGGCCCTCTTAGAGGACGGTAGAGCTAAAATAAAACAAAAAAAAAGGTCGCCAGTTTGCCGTGAAGGCTCGTGGGCCCTCTGAACTGCGCTTGGGGGCCGCCTGAGCGTAGGGGCCCCAGTGCACTGCACCGCCTAGCCCCTGTTTGTAGAGGGCAAATGTAGGTGGGTGCAGGATAGGGCAAAGTTGGGTGTGTAGGGAAATTGCCACTGAAGCGTGTGCTTCATTGCAGTTAAATTAAATTTTAAAAAAAATTAATCAACAAAGGATAGGGAAAATAACTTATAAATCACCGAAGTTGAAGCCTGAGACGAGTGAAAAACATACACAATATTTTGATTTTACAACTTACTCATGTGCTAGGGACTGAGTCATACGATTTGGGAGGTGTGCACATGCCAAAGTTCACCACAGCAGTAAACTTCGGCATGTAATCTCAAAATAAATTAATAACGATGGAGCGCATGCTTCGGTGACAATTTCCCTACACATCTATGTTTAAGCTTTTCTTATAAATATTTTTATCTTAAATTCTTTTCTCATAATTTCCACATCCATCTACTTTTACCATTTACGAATTTTAATATTGGATATTTTCAGTATTTTTAGTAAACTAAAAGACTATTTGAATAACAATTGGTCATTTGTTGTTGCAGTTTCTTGTTTTAATCAGTAATGCCTATTTGCAGTGCAATACTGGGCTATATCAACTGCTCAAACTGCAACACACCTCGAAAAAAGTAATTAGCTTTTCTCATACACAACAATATGTTAGCAATCAATAAAAGACCATTTTGTTGTTATATACCTTGATTTTGAGTAAGCATTTGTACAGTGACTCATTGTTGCAATGAGTCCCCAGTTAGTTGCAACAGATGGCATATTTTTGAATTTTTCAATTATTCTTTTCACATTAGATGAATTCAGAACATTGCCCCTACCAAAAATTGAATGCGCTTTACAAATCATATCAACCAAACGTTCAACATTTGATAGTTGAACAATTAGGACTTGTCGTATCACATAGCACTCCATGTTTACTAACTCTTTTCTGTCTCCTATCGATGTGTGTCAATGATTAACTAGTTGAATCATGACAGCCAAAAAGGCACACAAGTCAAATCTTGCATACTTGTTACACCCTTTATGTGGTTGCATATCATGGACATTAACTAAACAAGTAAAGCTGATAGAAGCAGCAGAGATGATATTTCTGAGAGATGTGTCTGGGTACACTTTGCTAGATATGAAATTGTTGTGAAGCAATAAGGGAAAAATTGAAAGTTTTTAATCTAACTGAGTAAATAATTAAAAAAGCCAGCTGACGAACAAACAGAGATGAACACAAGAAATGCAATATTTTGGCGGTTAGGCTTATTCTTACCAGGAGTGAGACACCAGGCAGGGCATGATGTGTACATGCCAAAGGCTGTCTGGTGAATTCATTTGCACCCAAACAATAGGTACAGTAACACGAATTAAAAACAGATGATTTTGCAGTCTGTATAGCTGACTAAGATGTCAGCCAAACAGAGAACATACAACGATTTTAAAAAAAGGCTCAACGGTGGCCTGAAATCTTTCAAACAGATGAAAAAGGGGCAGTCAAATACAAAAGAAAATCATAATAAAACAAATACAGTGAAAACACAGATTTGTCATAAAGGGACACCAACCCATCTTATTGACTATGCCATCTGCCCAAGATTTTAATACCAAGTCTGGCCACTCCACAAAATTTTAAAACCTTGGCCACATTGCCGCTATCATTATTTAAAATAGGGGACAGATCGTTGTACAGGACAACGTCGGCCCTTAAATCTAGAAACGACACAAAACTCAGTTAAAATGTGGCGCACCATCAAAGATATGCCACATGCTTCACATTACAGTGGTCCTCCCAGGGGGGAAGAAAACTATTTGTCAAAGGACAGTGCCCTATACATAGGTGAGTAGGGATCATTCTTGCCTACTGAAAGGAGCTGCTGAGCGGCCAGAAATTTTTTTATTTTTAATTGGAGGAGCCCTAAATACCCACTCCTCCAAGCATGGCGGCCTTCCTGTTATCTACTGCTCGCCTCTGCACATGCATTAAGTTATTAATTCTATAAGTGATCACAGGAATAGGATTTTGATGTATTCCATGCGTCCAGGCGTCCGCCCATTTACATGGGTCCATCGGATAAGACAGACAGAAACTAAAAAACGGTCAGCTAGACCAGTCGGAGCTTATTATACTCGATTTCCAGCCACTGCCTCTGCCATACTTTGAGAACTTTTTACAGTCGAGGCTAGGTCTGACTTTGGGAAGAGCAAAGTCAATGCCTCTCAGCTCCTTTCAAGCTAGATGACGAGTAGAAAATAGCGAAGCCATCAACAAATAAGGAGTATCGAATGGGCCTCCTTATCACTGACAAAATGCTGTTGATAGAGAAAGCAAGAAGGGTCACTCTTAAAATTGACTCTTAAGGAATATTATTTTCCTGGATAAAAGGATCAGATACTTCATAACTGACTTGGTACCAGAAACAACAGTGATAAAAAGAATTGTAAAAAGAGGCATTTTTGCCCTAAACCAACAGCTGTTTTAAAATCCCATGCCACCAGGTAGTATCATAGGCTTTGTCTTTATCAAAGAACAAGCCCAGAAGTTATTGGCTGTCGTTGAAGGCGTCCTGTATTTCCGTTTCCAGCAGGATCAGGTTACCCAAGATACAACACAATTTCCTGAATCCACACTAAAAACAGCTCAGTAGACCAGGTGGCAGTTTATCATATGCTGTAGTGTCTTCTTGACAGGGCTCATTAAGGCAATGCAACAATAACTACCTGGAGATTAGTGTTGCTTCTTCCCACGAGTCATGGAAATGTCCTCAAATAAAAATATCTAGTAGGTACTCTTCAGAATCTTTGCTAAGATGCTTCAGCATCTGGTACTGGATCAGTTGGTAAAGTGTCTTTGGCACTGTTTAGGGAAAATTTTAAAACATGGTCCTCGATGGCAATTCTTCGTTTCTGAATCCAAAGGTCCAGTCTGGCATATGACATAATAGCAGTGAAGAACTCTGGCATTAGCCACAGTATGCTTCACTTGTCTGTGACTACACACCCCTGATCCAGTAAACCAGTGTACCTTCCAGATATACAGCAGATAGGCTCCCATACATTTGACAATGTTGTGGAGCAGTTTGGTGCTCACAAAGTTATGCCACAATCTTCTTTCGCTCTCCTTATTCACACGATTGCCTTAGAACTTGAAATTTGGAACGCTGCAAAGTTGTCAGGTGTTGTGTGCAACCTAAAACAACACAATGCTCATCTGTGACTTTGAATATCCGAATGAACCTTGTCGTTCCACCACACGAAGGGCATTCTTCACAGTTTTCCTAAACTTTTCAGGGTGGAAATATTAGCTGCCTGATGAATCAACTCTGAAGTGATTCACTTTCTCCTCAATGTCATAAAACTGCTGAAGACAGAGTGAAAGGTAATAGAGCTTCCAATCAGTTCTGCTGATATTCCATTCAGCCATACTGGGAAGTTGATGCTTCCATGGTCACAAACCACCTTCCATTGAAAGGAGTCCACAACTAAAGGAGAGCGCAAAGAAAGATCAATGGCAGAGGCAGTACCGGATGCAGTGGTAAATTGTGTCATTTCACCAATGTTGAGGAAGCATAACTCCTCTTGCTCTAATAACCTCTGGGGTAATCAGTAGTCAAACCCCGCAAAACACTGGACATTTAAGTCTTCCAATTGAAGAAATGGCTGAGACATTGCCACCAAGATGTCAGTCAGTTGATTGTAACACATTGGTAGGTATAAAGAACAAATGATCAGCTGTACTGGCCCATATATTCTTACAGCTAATGCTTCTAAGGAAGAGATAAGAGCAACAAGTTTGGAATGGACAGTGTTTTGGACCCTCTACATCATCCTTTCTATATATGCCGAATCATCCTAGCACTGGGTGGTGTGTTATTCTAAAAACTCTCTTGGAGAGAGACACACTGGTTTAGACTGTGCTGAGAATTGTAATTACTCTTTGCGAGCCAGAAAATCTGTAAGTTTCACTGAAGTATGGGAGCCATTTTATCTGTTTAGTTTTACCTGCCCCAGTTTAGGTGGGTTTTTGTTCGCAGCGTGCTGAGGAACAGGAACAGGCTTGTCCATCAACATTTTAGTTTCTTCTGGATCTGAAGATAAGATTCACATCTCCAAACAAGTAAGCTGAGGCATCAGAAAACTGCAGAAAAAATCTGGCACCGAGAATGGAGAAATAAAGTAATCGTTTACCCATGAAAATTGAGGAAAGATAGAAAAAAGTGCTTAGTAAAACCAGAAAGGGACATGTGATCCAACAATCCTTTTAGTTTTGTATTATTGCTTTTTTGGCAAGCCACTGAGATCAATTATGTGCCTTTTCTTAAAAGCTTTAATTTTCACGGCACCACATGAGTGCATTGTAACAATGCCAGACTGTCCCCTCTGTTTGCTTAATTCCCCACCCTGAACATTAAGCTACAAATTGTCCCTGTCCAGCTCTGCAATCAGATTATTATATCATATTCTAAATTTCATGCAACTCTGGTAACAGAATCTAATTTCATTCAAGTACAACCTAAAAAATTACCTCTTATCTTCAGCATAATACTTCCATTTTACTCTTTCATACTTGACATCTGTGAAACAGACACTGTTTCCTCCACAAGTTGCAATCAAGTTTGTATTTTTCTGAGGGTTTGTTATATCTGGTTCAAAGGCACAGTGCCATATCTGCAATTAAGACCATCCATGTGCATATAAGTAATGACAAAGTCTCAAAACAAGAAATATATTTCAAATAAGAAGAAATAACTATTTCATTGCAACATCAAGACCAAACATTGTTTTGTTCAAATTTTATTAATCTTTCTAGGCAATTTCATTCAAGCAAGGTTAGGGCTCATAAATCCATCACGTACCATAATTGGAGGCAGTAAGGTTGCTGAAATGCAAAACACAAGACAAACACAAATATATATCTTATCCAATGACATGAGATGATGACAAAGGCATCATTCATAACCCAGACAGCAAATGCACAAATAATCTCAGCTGGTTGGTTTTTGGAATAAGAAAATGACAAAGTTTGAAAAATAACAATGAATGCTTATCAATAGTAGAAAGCAAGGGGGGAAAAAAAAGAGAGAGAGAGGAGAAATGGGTGGGGAGGAATTTCTACGGAGGTGCGCAGTGTAATAAAGTAATTGTTGAGGGAGTCTGAAGCTGCCACCACGGTAGTCTGATGGAAAGTTATAGAGCGACATGTATAGTTGTATAGTGGGCCATGCTTCCATTGTTTAAGCATTGAGTGGACTGAAAAGTAATAAGATGCAGTCCATTAATCATTTTAGAGAAGTGCTTTGTCAAGAACGTTCTAGCTGGTAGTATTTCAAGGTCAGGATGCAGTTTGTAAATCAGCTAGACAGAAGCGTGGTCAGAAGCTGAAGTCGGAGGAGGAGAAGAAGTACGATTAGCCTTATCCACGGTCAAATGGACAAGTCTAATTAGTGGAGGTGTTGTATAATATGTATGTGTTTTGTGAATAAAATCCAGTAAAGCGACAGTGAATTTACTTAGAGAAAAAGTCGAACCTGCAAACCTAATGGCAGGACCACACGCTTGCCAAACCTCGCCAAGCCGTAACAAATTGAATCGTGTGGATAGGGCATTTGGCTTGGCTTGTGTAGGATTGCTAGCACTTGTGGCTGATCCGATCGAGTGTCAGTTTTTTGGCAAAAATCAAGGAAAGTTTGTGGCAGGCACTTGCGAAGCGTCTAAACGTTTGTGCGGACAAATGTACGTTCCTGTTTGTTGTGATAGAAGTGCTGCAAGAAAAATGGTTAACTGGTCCAATAAGGATATTTTACAATTCCTCTAATGCTAATATTCAAAAATAGCATAGCTCATGTGGCAGAAGTTATACTGTCCAGATGGCTCATAAAGAAGCTAATTAAATTTTTCTTCCATAAATTCTCTGCAATCAAACAATTGATTTAGACATTATTGTTTTAACGGTATTATAATTTCATATACTTACATTAAATGAAATTATTACATGAAACTATATAGTAATCATAGTTACTTCAATGAAATTAAAATGTAATAATTACCTGGAATGGTTTTTATGGATTTTTAACGTCCACCATCTAGGGATGCTGAATACAGATACATGATAGGAGAAACCATATACACCAAAGATATATTTTAAACTGATGAAACAAAAAAAGGAGTGTAGATAGTGATGATGAGAAAATTACAAAAGAGAGGTAGGGCCTATAAGGCTACTACTAATGTACTGTTCAACTATACTGAATGATACAAGCATTTGGTAACTTAATGCACATTCACAATCTGCAAACAGTTACAGGGGTAAAATCTTGGTTAAAAGAAGTGAGGACTACACTCTGTAGTACACTGTAGCAGTACAGCAGCAAGAGGGTTGCAAATGTTTGTATGTACATTCAAAGATAACTATAGGTGTCTCTGTGAAATCGTGCAGTGGCTGATGGGAAGGAAACAGTCATGAAATGATAGTTGAACATTGTTGGTTCGTTGTAGACATGCAAGTTATGACCTCAGTCAGAATAGAGTGAATGCTTTTTTTCCGCGGACTCTGCAACCTACAGGTGTTACAGAATTTTGGTTGGTGACGCCAGTGACGGAATGTTTTATCTTTAAAGTGGAAAAATAAATTTTGTTTTACCTTAACTGTGGATGTACTGTTATTAACTTACAACTGGTATTCACAGATCACAGTAATGAGTTAATGGGGTTAGATTTCTGGATTATAAAAAAATAAGGGTCTTGGTTGCTTACCATAGTTGAACAACAAATGATCAAGAAGAGATTCATGGGGAGAAATTATATTTGCATGCAAAGATCAGACAAGAGTGTACAACGAGTATTATTGGTGGGGAGTTGAATTTAAAATGTGCAGACTGAGAAAGAAATAAGATTACTAACAAATGAGAGCAGAGATTTACAGATACCGTAGTGAGGAAAGTAAGCATAATGTAAATGACAGAGCAGAGCACAATTGTACAAAACATGTTGGATGTCTTCCTACTAAAACCTGATAGTAACTTTGTGGTGTCTCAGAGTAAAGAAGGAATAAGCAGTTCTAGTGGATATGAGAGAGTTTAGTAAAACAACAGCCAAAATTGAATGTGGTTAAAGGACGAGTTATTAAAAAGCACCGCCTTTGAAACTGTAGAGAGATTTCAGGGAAAGATTCAAGTTTATGGAAGGACAATATCAGCACAGTGGAGAGGAAGAGAGAACACTTTTAAAAAAAAAATTAATAAAAATAAAATCACTGTAATAGGAACCAGAGAAGGCTAGCAAGGCTGGTAAGAATAGAACAAAACAGTGCAAACTAAATTAAACAACTGAATGAGGAACTTATAGCAGCAGACAGGGAAGCTAAAGGTGCAGGTATGAAAAATATCACTGAATGAAGCAACTACAATTATCCAAGGTTTAAGCGAAAGAGAAAGTTTCGCACAGTTATGGATTAGAATGAAAACAAATTTACAAAGGATATGAAAAAGTACAGGCAGCCGCCTAGCTCAGGCGGTAGAACATCTGACTACAGCCCATGACCACGGTTCGATACCCGACAAAGCCGAGGATTTTTCCTCAAAGCCGAACACCTGGAAAGGCACCCCAGGCTCACTCAACTTGCTATCAAATTAGTACCTCAGAGGAAAATCCACAGGAAGGTAAAGAAAAAGAGCAGGACCGTGTCACCAACCACGGCACGTCCACTCTAGTGCCCACAGTCAGGAAATAGGAATGTGGAGCTCTGCAACCACTAATCCTATGGGAATACAGATTGAAAGCTGTGAAAAACCACTGCCTATACTTCTATATGAAAAAGTACTACGCAACTGGTTTAATGCGACCAGTAGGGGCCATTATTCAGGGATGGGAAATCGTCACTGGATATTATGTAGGCTGCACAAACTGTCTAAATAAATTTTAAGGAACATGTTTCCAATATAAATGACCAATGTGGACAGCCAGAAACTTGAAGCCCTTTACAATTTATTTATAAACATATCATTTGTGCTTTGATATGAAACATGCAAAAATAAAAATATTAAAAGTGGAAAGCTACTTGACAATCACTTTAATATTTTGCTAAAAATTTCATTTCAACTATTGTTCCATGGATTTGTTCTTATACTAATATTTTCTGCAAAAAAGAACTGTGCAGGAAAAATGACCTATTCTAAAATACACTAGCCATCAGACATTTAACAAAATTTTGTATTCACTAGCATATTATGGAAGATATACTTCAACTAAAAATCTTTGCCCTTTGCTCTATGATTATGATTCATACATAATGAAAATAAAATTGTCTTCACTAAAGGATAAGAAATGGATTTGCTAACCAAACATACAAACAAAAAAAATAAAAAATAAATACTTCTGCGACTTTCGTGTACATCATGAGCAGCTAAGTTCATGTTTCTGCAAGATACAGGAAAGAATAGTTGAAAACAGATATAACAAACCAAGTGTGAAAATAAGAATCAGATGACTATTATGAAAGTATACAATACAATACATTCATTTTCCATTGATCCCAATATAAGAGACTGGCTCTGTGGGATGTGGAAAGTTGTCAATGTACAGATAAACAGTTGCATAACACAGTAATAAGTACACCACTAGATGAACAGTCATGGCATACACCACAAGATGTACAGTCATAGCATACATGGTACCGTAAACAATTGTATAACAAACTAAATACACACACCAGGAGATGTAGAGTCTTAGCATACATCCTGATCTGGGTTTTCCATGGTTTTCCCAGATCACTCCACGCGAATGCGGGGATGGTTCCTCACAATAGCCCATGGGCGCCTCCTGCCATATCCCTTATAACCCTTCCAAACCATAACCCTTCTCGATAGGTGCTATGCACCCTCCGCCACACACTTTTGGTGAATCGCGGAGTAATAATAATAATAATGATAAATTAATTATGTAAACTACATTTACACAAGCTACTGGCAGTTAATTTTTAGATACCTTAGAAATAAATTCTTCGACAGAGTAAAAGGAGTTGTCAATTAAAAATTCTTTCAATGTTTTCCTGAATTTATTCTTATCATCTGCTAGACATTTAATATGTGTTGGGAGCTTATTGAAGATATGTATCTCTGAATATCGGACCCCTTTTTGAACAAATGACAATGACTTGCAAATCTTGTGAAGATCATAACAAAAGAGAGAAGCATGAAGTAACAAAAACATGATAATCTACAATTTAGTCTAGGGGTTCTCAAGTTTTTCTTACCACTGTCAAAAGAAAGTTTTCACATCCCCCATCCACCAACCAAATTTTATTATTAAAAAGGTAAATACCTGCATTTCAGTACTAACAATTACATCTCAGAGGAAACTCACTATGTGATGCTAGAATAATGATTTTCAACTCTGAGGGGCAATGAAGAAGATGTACTGCAACCTGGTGTAGAGCTACGGTTTTGTCTAAAAGGGAGGCAAAGCTATCTCTCACGCTGCACTGCCCTACAAGGGGGAGGGGGTGGAAGAAGGGGGATCAGTTTGGGAACCTATATTGTAGTCCATCACAACTTTTAGGACAGGACAGAGAGTGGTGGGTTGGCCATAACACTCTGGCCTCGCATTCGGGAGGACTGGTTTGATCCCCGTCCGGTCCTTTGATTTCTCTTTTCCATCATTTCCTGAAATCACTCCAGGTGAGTGCCAGTATGGTTCCTTCAAAATGGCATTGCCACACTCCTTCCCATTTCTTGTCCTTCATCCTGCCTCTAATGATATCAACATCGACAAAGTGTAGAGGCATAAAAATAAATTGATGCAGGACAATATCATATAGCAGAAGTAGGCTAAGTGAATTGTGTTATTTAGGAATTATAACTAACGATCAAAACAAGGATGCTGTGACCATCAGAACAGCATTAGCAAAAATAACTTTTCTTCGGAACTGGATTCTTTTAGTTTCAAATATTGGCCTAGGACTCAGAAATAAGATTCTAAAAATGAATGTATGAAGTATACTTTACGGAAGTAGAGTCTGGACCTTAGGAATATAACAAAAGAAAAATAAACAAACATCTGAAATGTGGTGCTGTAGGAGTTGGAAATTGGGATGAGAGAAAGCATAAAATTAACATGTTTTGGAAATTATGAGAAAGGAGAGAAATTTTTAAGATTCTCCGGGAAAGAAGAGACATGAAGGTGGGCCACAGCCAAAACAATGCGGGTAGGATTGATTAATTCCTTAGTGGAGGGATGGTTGAAGGAACAAACTGCAGAGCAAGACAAAAATTAGAATACATAA
Organism: Vandiemenella viatica; assembly: GCA_031002005.1. Lineage (NCBI taxonomy): Eukaryota > Metazoa > Arthropoda > Insecta > Orthoptera > Morabidae > Vandiemenella > Vandiemenella viatica. The sequence continues at coordinate 117,413,956 of JARYHS010008075.1, read as the reverse complement.
AGCAGAAAACTGAACGTAGAGCCAGAAAGCATAGCTCAATATAGAAAGAGATGGACGATCAATCCAATCGAGAGATTGATGATGTGGGAGGGTGCAAGTACAGCATCATCATAATTACAGAGCGACTATGAAAAACCAGCAGGACCGACACCCTGGGAAACCGTGGAATCGGGAACTACACCACTTTCGGAACCTGCCAGAAACTGGTACTAACCCGTTGAAATTTACGTCAGTCGCTTCGTCAACATGTCCTCTTCACGTTTGGCGATCATACATTGCGTAATGGTCGCTAGAAATTTAATTAAAAATGCCGAAATATGAAAGCCTGAGCAACTGCTAAATGCTTTCAGCACTGCTAAAATAACATAAAAATTATCGGTACAGGGATCATTTCAACCTAAACAGTTTAGTTTTGTCATAGAAATCGTGTTTAGGTTGAAATACGGCCTGGACCAAGTGATAAAAAATTATGAAATTTTGGCTATGCGACATCCAACACGCAAAGTGGTGCAGTTCCCGTGGAATCTTACAACAGGGGATGTAGTAAGGCCCTTGAAAGATGAAATTAATACATTTCAATCTAATCGAATACACACAAATAGTAGGTAGCCTAATTGCCACAGCCGATCCCATAGTTATTCAGATCTACCTTAACCCTTTCCTACCGGCTATTGGAAAAAAAAGGGAAATTTATAATTTCAATTATATATTTGTATAAAGGTACTTGAAATTAAACACACAAAATTTTTTCAAATTTTTTTTGGAACTCTAAGTGCTAATTACTAAGCCGGTACAAATAAGTACCGTCAGGGACTTTGTGTATCACATGACATACAGAAATAGCAATTGAAATCAATTATGTTCATATTGGTATGAAATGTTTGCTTCATGATATTAAAAAAAAAAACATTCTTTTTGCTCATTCAGACACAAAAGACATTGTAGTGCAACATTTGGAATGATGTTTTGACTGTATTTTCTTCATTCTACATACTAAACATCTTCATCTGATTTTTACAAATTAGGGACAGTGTATACCTCTGTTTTCCAATCTTATATCTCTCATTGTGGAATAGTATGACTTGTGTTGTTTGAATGGATGAGGGCTTGGTGAAATATATATAAATGACCTTTTATTCTTATCGATATCCTTCATAGTCATCATACCATGTGCAAAGGATCTTCTAAAAAATTTTACAGACTTTTTTCAAATATCGGACCATTTATGTTATAGGAATTGACAAATACAACATCCAGAATTCCCAAAAACAATCTTTACCATGATTTCGGTAATCTTCTTTCAGCATTGCACAAAGTCATCAGCTGATCAGTAGTATCAACCCAACACATGAAGGTATTGTAGTCCTTGACGACTCCTGAGCATGAAATTGTCGACTTCAATCCATCTTTTTCTTTGCATATAAATAGTGGTGTAACAACAGGGTGGCAGGATGGGCAAAATGCTACGGGACCTACTGCCGGAGGTGGCCCCCGATGACCGGCCAGAGAGGCCCTCTGGTCCAAGATCCACCAGGTCACCAATCCAACCCGAGAGAGGGCCCATCTGTTGAAGTTGCCATTGACCCCAACCAGTGTAGTGGAGTTTTCACCGCTGCCATGAAAATTTGATACTAAATATATGGCCTTTTTATCCTTCCATTTCCAGTAGCAAATACCTAGGTTTGTAAATTCATTGTCACAATCTCCTCTTTTAGTTTTCCATCAGCACATTGTTAGAAAGTCCCTTGCAGTAGGGTCTGATTCTCCCACAAACAAAAGTTGTTTCAGTTTTTTAATAATGAAACTGATGAAAAATAATGATAATACTAGATAACGTCAGCATTGCTCCATTTTTTTCAGTCAATTCTAAGACCACTCTTTGACCTAATGAGTAATCTGAGAACATTCCAGTCATTTCTTCATTTTTGCCTTGATAAATTATAAACTTCTAAGAGAAGAGCTGATAAATTATAAACTTCTAAGAAAAGAACTTCAATCAGAGCGTATTTCATAAAAATATCCATTTGAAAATATCAAAAAACAATGATAAAACCAATTGTATACTTGCTAAATCTATTGACCAATAATCTGTATAAAACTACCCCTAACTCCCTGACGGTACTTATAAGTCCACGTTGGTTTTTCTAGATTATTTAGTAAAGAAACTAGAAAAACATATTTTATAGGTAAAAAATATATGGTTAAATGTTCAAACTAAAAAAGTAATAACAGAAATTGACACTTACCAAGTAAATTATCATCTAAAAATTCATTGTAATGTACCACTTGTTACTTTGGTCAGTATGCTGTCAAGCCCCAACTTAGAAAAATTAATTTCTCGGCAATTTCACCCAGAAATTTAAAAATAAATGTTGTCATTGTCGGACTTAATCATACAACAATACATCAACAGGCTTAACAATGCAGTGGACACTGGTATTGTTGAATTATATGGTGGTATATACAGTGGTACTTATAAGTACCGTCAGGGAGGAAAGGGTTAACTACTGATGACACTAACGGCAAAGTTGCTATTTGTAAAGTCTATGAATATTGGATACACAAGATAATCAAAGTTTGTACTTGCCTGGGTTCTTACATCCGCAGCATCATCCCGTATCAGTGAGTGACACCGTAGAAATGTTTGAGGAGCGAAGTTAATACAGTTTTCATTAGAACGATTTGAATCAACTTCGTCTAAATATTCAGGACATTCAACTGTATTATAGCGTACTTGTTTGGTCTGTTGTCCGCACAAGCTGAAATCCAATGCCCTTTTCATTCTTCCCTCCTTTTTCTTATAACAAAAAATTCCTTCAGAGATGGTACAATATCTGACAGACAAGTCAGGCAAAGACTAAAAATGCAAAGAAATGCAGCAGTCAACCATGGAGGAAGGAATTATATGGAGGAGAAGTGACGTTAAATCGGTGAAGCAAGCACTAAACTCTACCGCATGGTGGCAGCACCGGCAGCGACCATATGGTGCTTCCCAACAATTAAGGTGTTCACATTGTGGTAGATGCAGTGATTATTTCATTTAGTATTGTGTATAAGTGTTTAAAAATGCCAGCTTGTGTTGCGTACGGTTGCACAAATAGGCCAGACAGGAAAGAACCTGGAATATCATTTCATAAGTAAGTTGAATTGTAATTATCGTTGTTGAAGTGAGCGGTAGACACCGCAAACTTTGCAGCACGTCTATAAATATTTAGTCATAGCTCTCAATGGGATGACTTTGTTCTCAAATTTTTCTTGGTGTAGTGTAGAAAATCAGCAAATTTGCTATTTTGCACATAATAGACTAGCATTATTTTTAACGAGTGTTTAAAATGAGATTTAAAGGGGCGTGTTTTACTTCGCGATTCAGTGAATTTACTATTACGATTTCTTTCATCACGTTGCTGATTATACTGACAATGGATGATGAAATTAACTGTTATGTGAGAAGCTGTGAGTTTTACTAATTTTTTAAATAGCTATTTCAGGCCATTGACTTAGGTTATTTTTAAAGCTTCATATAAGACTTGTTTCTGTTTGTAAATACGTCTATACCTATTTTTACCGATTTTGAAATCTTTCACATCTATTTATGTCGAAACAGGTTCATGCAGAAATAAAAATGGGCTTCATAAATAAAGAAGTTATTGGCCTTTGAACAAAATCAATTTGGGGAATGTGTTTCTAATTTAGTTTCTTTTCTTTTGTACAACATTCTCCCCCCCCCCCCCGTATCTAAATCTAACTGAGAGATAATTTTTTTACAATTGTCCTAATAAGTAGGGCTGTGAAATTAGACAACACATCTTGATCAAGAGAATGTTCATTAAGGTGACTGAATAAAACATTTTATTTCTGGTACCAGCCTACAAAATGTCTGGGTTGCTCATCCCTAGAGTGGGTCCTCTTACTTTTTTTTCTGGTCTAGGACACATTTCAGACTAACCACAAGTGGTAGTAATAAACTGAAATATCCATTCTGCATGTCAACCATGTAATCATTGTGGCTTTGACAGAATTAATTTTTGGTCCAGCCTGCATCAAACCTAAACCCCCTCAATTTGGATGTTGTATATCCCCCAAACTAAGCAAGATATCGAAACATTTATTACTTATTATCGAGTTTTTTCGTCGTGTTACATAAGAATCCATCATTAAATTTGACTTTTGCGAAATTTTTCTTCTGCATTTCAACTCAAGACACCTCACTTTTGAGACAGTATATCTTGAGAACTAGGTGAAATATCGAAAAATTTTACTCTTTATTTTTTATTTGTCTCGTCTTTTTAAATAAAAATTCATCATAAATTTGACTTTGAATAATTTTTCTTCTGAATTTCAACCAAAACCATTTCACATTTGAGACAGAATATCTCGAAAACTAAGCAGGATATCAAAAAATTTTATTCTTCATTTTTTATTTGTCTCATCGAGTTACATAATAATCCATCACCAGATTGCGGCGTCACGTTTATCCTAGAGTCCCCTTGAGGTGTTTGTACATATTCCCCGTGTTTGTTGGGAAGCGGTCAAGCCCCCACCACTCCGGCCATGCCCCCCCACTCCTCCGCCGGCCTGCTTCACTCCCATGCGTGGTAAAGGTCTCTTGCGTCGTCTCCATATTATTCCTTCCTCCATGCAGTCAACATATGAACCTATTTTTGTCATGGAGGAAGGAAATATATGGAGAAGTGACATTAAATTGGTGAAGCAGGCTCGCGCATGCGCAGTGGCGGCAGCGGCGATATTGCGCTTCCAAACAATTGCGATGTTCCCAGTATATCCCGAAAACTAAGCAAGATATCGAAAAATTTTATTCTTTATTTTCGATTTTCTCGTCGTGTTACATAAGAATCGATCATTAAATTTGACTTTTGCGAAATTTTTCTTCTCCATTTCAACTCAAGACACCTCACTTTTGATACAGTATATCTCTAGAACTAGGTGAGATATCGAAAATTTTTATTCTTTATTTTTCATTTGTCTCGTCTTTTTAAATAAGAATCCATCATCAAATTGACTTTGACCAATTTTTCTTCTGAATTTCAACCAAAACGATTTCACATTTGGGACAGGATATCTCGAAAACTAAGCAGGATATCAAAAAAATTATTCTTCATTTTTTATTTGTCATATCGAGTTACATAATAATCCACCACCAGATTGCGGCGTCACCTTTATCCTAGAGTCCCTTGAGGTTTTTGTACATATTCCCCGTGTCTGTATGGAAGCGGCCATGCCCCTCCACTCCGGCCATGCCCCCCCCCACTCCTCCTCCGCCCTGCTTCACTTCAATGCGTGGTGAAGGTCTCTTGCATCGTCTCCATATATTTCCTTCCTCCATGATTTTTGTGGCGGGAGTTACTGATGAAAATTTCAATATGTGGCATTTACACAAGTATACTATATTTTTTCAAGAGTTCTTTTTCCATTCAAGCACGTTTGGTGATGACACTGTTTGACATAAAGCGAGCCATTCCCCATCCACCTTGTAGGACCTACGTTGATCCGATATTAAGCCCTCGTTGGAACGTGAGTTGAATGCGGTAGGGTACTATGTGTTGCAGTTGGACGTAATGGATGGATCAGCATACACGGCTATCTTCCGTCCTACGTCCGATCTCGTAGATTCTTGAGCAATGAAATCATCATACAATATGCACTACAAAAATGGTATTTTCTCTTTCCGTACCAACTAAAAGTACAAAGGAAAAAGACTGGTAGGAACATCTAGGTGGATGTCTTGTAAGACCGTGAGTTGGAGATCGCATCCAAAGGCATTCTTACAAGTTGGGCTGTGAATGGGCTTCTATTGCCAACGGCCTAGTTTGACGTTTATTTCTCCACATTGATTTGGCACATAACACATAAATCAAACAAAGAGTTTTGCGAATAGTGAGAAACATAAAATAAAAATTAAATTTCAAATTACGTGTTTTTTGTGTTTGCTATTAATTTTTTTTTAGTGAAAGCAAGGAATGTCAAATGCAGAAATCGACAGAGACAAACTATGTACCAAGCTGTATGGCTTCAGAAAGAGTAGGATCAGTGTCAATTGTTTCAGCAGGAGTTTTAAAGCAACAAGTTACTTACTTCAAACAACTTGTAGTAAAATTGAGGACGAAAATAAAGTATGATTAATTGGTATTGAATGCGATTATACATAATAAAATTGGAACCAGTAATAAATGATAACCGATCGGATTTGAACAATGCCATTGCGAGAGACATTGAACAGATATAAATCTTGATAGAATTGAGCTTCTAATAGCGTAATACTTCTACATATTTTTGACGGTTGTTCAACCGGATAGTTTCTAGTACACATTACTATTTCATGTGATGAAGAATGAAGCTTGTTGAAACGTCGCGTATAGCAGACATAAAGGTGTCATTCTTAGTTGGAAAGTTTACAAGGCGATAACATTCAACTGTTATGGGAACCTATGTAATGTATTCCGCTTCACGATTTGTATATAAATTACATATTACAGTATGCATCAGATCTTCTGCACCAATCTCGTGATTCGAATTGTTAAAATTTATCACAGTTTGCAGTAAAAAAGAAGGGAATTGCTTTGATTCAATGGAACTATTAAGACACGTTTTCCAGGGCACCTCATTTAATTGCGCGGGAATGTCGAGTGGCCTCCTCGATCGCCAGATCTTTCACCATGTGATTATTTCTTATGGGGATACCTGAAAGCTCGGGTTCAAATTGAAAAACCAAGGACTCTAGAAGATATGTCGGATGTCATAACTCGAGAAATTCGAGCAATTCCACGTTGTATGTTTGAAAGGTGTATGGACAATTTTTCACCCGCCTTCAACAATGCCTGGACAAGATCGGTCGCCACTTGGATGACGTCATTTTTCACACGTGAATTGCAATCTGTTATTGTTGTACAATTATGTCTTAAATGGCATCATATATGTAAACTGTGGAGACAATAAAAATAAAAATTTGTTCAAAAACATTTGCGTAACAATGTTTTGAAAAACTTAACACCTCCTTGCCGGACCCTGTATTTATTTTACATACCAATAAATTTTAACTGTCATTTAATTATGAAGTTTTTGAGAAAGCAATATACAATAGAGCTTAACAACACCATAAAAATAATAATAATCTAACTAAATCATAATTTGGTTTTCAAAAGAGCCATTCAACAGAACAAACTATATTTGCAATAATTGGCAATATTTTAGAGGAATTATAAATTAATGCCTATAGGAATTTTCTGAGACTTGCCTAAGGCATTTAACTATGTTGATCATGAAATTCAGATACAAAAATTAAAGTATTATGGTATATTATTGTTTATATATGACCTAGATCTTACTTTCTGAATAGAAAGAGCCAAAGGAACATTTTAATGCTGCGTCATGTGGTCCACTGTTTTCTTAGTACTTCAGGGTTATTTATTGAGGTCACTATTATTTTTAATATACATATATATCTTATATCTTTAAACGAGCAATTCTTGTATATATGTATATATTTATTTCGCATCTCGGAAACGGCTATGATTATTTGGATGAAATTTGATATTTAGATAACATTTTGACTTTTAAGATTACCTAAATAGTTGTCTTCCCTACAAAAAAGCGAGTTTACAAAATACGAACAATATTTTCACTTAACAGCAGCAGCACACGCCTTCACTGCCTTATTGTAACAGGCAGGGTATGATGGAGGTTTTGCTGGTTGACATTTCCTCCTATATGTGGTAGATGTTGCATGTCTTCTCGTATGGTATATCTTCATATAGGCTTTTTTTTATTATTGTTGAAAAATCTTCAGTGGTCGGTTATGTGGTCCAACATCCATCGGATAATTGCCAAGCTCGTTAACCAATGGATTTTTAGATATATAACATTGTTTGTAGAACTTTTTCGCAAGTTCGCGGAACCGATCTTTCAACATTGGTAAATTTGCAGCTTCATTCAGAGCAGAGGTAGGAAACCTTGTGTCAAGATGTAAGGCTCTCTTCAGAGCTCTGTTTTGTATTGTTTGCAGGCGGCGATGATGTGTCGCGGCCGCGTATCCCCACACTGGACAGGCGTACTCGAGTAACGGTCTGACTAATGAGCAGTAAAGACGCACACCCATAGATGCTGCGAGATTGCTCTCTGTGTTCAAAATTGGATACAGGGCTTGTAGTCTGCAACTAGCTCTTTTCTGAACATCTTCAACGTGTGCATGCCACGTCAGTCTACTGTCGAGTGTCACACCGAGATAGCGGGCTGTTCTGGCCCATGGTATTCTTTTCCCATTTAACTGAAGCTTAAGGTCAGGTTGAATTCGCTGACGAGGTCCCAATCTTCTGGTGAGCATAATTGCTTGAGTTTTGGCGGGGTTGATTTCAATCCGCCACCGCCTCGTCCAAGCTACTGTCTTCTGCGGAGGGTGGTTACTATCCTGCTGTGGCTGCTGGTAAAGAACGCTGTATCATCAGCGTAGGTGGCAGTATGGACTGTTGGCTGAGTTGGCACGTCAGCATTATAGAGTGAGTATAAGGTCGGTCCTAACACCAAGCCTTGAGGAACACCTGCCATGATTAGTCGTCGAGATGAAAGTTCTGCGCCAACTCGTACGCAGAAAGTCCGTCCCTCGAGATACGACCACAGCAACTTGATAAAATGACGTGAAAATCCCTGGTCATATAATTTCATCAGGAGTCCAGAGTGCCAGACTGAATAAAAGGCTCGTGATATGTCTAAAAGCACCAGGCCACAATATTCCTCAAAGTTGAATGCATGCGTCGCAGCCTCTGTAATTCTCATCAGCTTTTGGATGGTCGAGTGGCCACGACGGAACCCTAGTTGGTGGTGGGGAATAATGCCGAATCGTTCGATGTGATGGTTTAGGCGCCTGAGCAGGAGACGCTCAAATACCTTGCTGACTGCTGGCAGCAAGCTGATAGGACGATAATTTTGTGGCAAGCTTGGGTCCTTCCCGCTCTTATGAACTGGAACCACCTCCACGTGTTTCCACCGACGTGGGTATGTCTTCGTCTGAATTATGGTGTTGAAAAGCTTAGCAAGATAGTCTGCAGCTACCGGCGGAAGGTTCTTGAGGCACATATTTCCAATCTCATCAGGACCCGTGGCTTTATGCGGATGCAGTCTGGCTACACAGCTGAAGATCTCCTGAGGAGTAACAAGTTCTATATCGTGCACTTCATCATCCCCTGCCTCAAGGAGAGCACTTAGACGACAGTTCACGATGGCCACCTGTTCGACATCTCCTTGAGATGGTTGAAAATTTCTTTCGAACACATCCGCCAGGACATTTGCTTTGTCTGCAGAGCGGTAAATGACACCACGTTCTCCTTGGAGAGATGGAAGTCTACTCCGTTTCTTGGTGAACCAACGGGTTTGCGACCAGAGTGTTCCATCTTCCGGACGTAATATCGAGAGGCGGGATTCCCACTCCCGATTTCGATGCTCCGATAGAGACACCTTCAGCTCTCGCTGGAGGCGATTTAACAACGTTCTGGTTGCCGGGTTTCTAGTGAGCCTCCACTCCTTGGCAATCCGGTTTTTGTGGCGGATCGCAGCAAGCAGGTGCGGTGGGAGATGTGGAGAAGAAGCAAGGTGAGTCTGCATTGGTGTCGTAGCTGTAGTTACATTTTTGACTGCGCTTTCGAAGAATTCTAAGGCGTCGTCAGTGTTTCTGTCAACTGGGAACTCTTCCAGCGCCTCCGTTAACAACTCCCTGTACTTTCTCCAGTCAGTCTTCCGAAAGAATATTTAAACGAACAGCTCTTGTATACTGGCTGACTCGACGGCTGCCAGCAGCCAGCAAAGACGGATCGAACGCTCGCCACCTTTACGTCCATAGCCGGGCCTCATATAGAGCCGTCGCCGTAAACGTCGAGATGGGACGTAGGAACAAGAAGCGAGCAGTGAGTCAGGCGGAAGAAATCCCGCCATCACCACCGAAGCTCATGAACGAAGACCTCCAGGCAAGAATGGAGCAACTTCGCGAATGGGTTGCAGACTTTAAACTGCAACAAGCGTCACAGCCGGCATGTGCCGTCCACGGCGTATCAGCGCTCCAGCCGGCATGTGCCGTCCACGGCGAACCACCAGCGTCTGACCCGGCCCCCCGCCTCCGGACAGCGTCGCCGCTGACGAGGAGGGGTGGGAGGACATGGAGACCGAAGAAGACGCTACTGAAGAGGGTCAAGTACTGACCATCAACGCGACTCCGCCGCAGTTCGGCGCAATCCTCGGCTCGCTGCAGCGGCTCACGACTAAGCCACTGTTTGCGTGGCCGGTGAAGAACGTGATGAAAGTCATGGCCTGCTGCCCGGCTGACCATGCCATCATAGTCGCCAAGCTGAAGGACCCCCCGCCAGAGGGGCAGATCACGACGACTGAACCCACTGAGGACACACCGCCTCCAACTACTGAGGACACAGCGCCGCCGCCTCCAGCTACTACAAGGAACGCCAGTACCCAGTGCAGCAGAAGGGCCCACAAACCAGACATCGCGCAGTGTTTCAAATGCCAGAGATTTGAACACTACGCCAAGCACTGCACCAACACGATTAGGTGCGTGCACTGTGGGGAGGGGCATCAGCCGGCGGCCTGCCCCAGACCAAAGGAGAACCCCACCTGCTGCAACTGTGGGGGAAATCATGCCGCCTGCCACCGCTCCTGCCCTGAAAGGAAGCGACTGCAGCGGGAATGGCAAGCGGGACGACAAACGAAGCCTGCTCCCTCCACCCAGAGGGGCGCAAAAAGCAAAGTTCGTCAGACTGACAAGGAAGCTGCCACGACCAGCCACAAAAGCCATCGTCACGTCCCGAGCCCTGACAAGAAACTGCCACGCAGAACCTCAACTCGACCGCAGCCGCTGCAACCATGCCGCAGCAAATGGCGAACTGGGGTCGAAATTGACGAAGCTCATCGATCTATTAACGCAGCTCCTTGCAAGAGACTCCCGACACGCCAGCGAGCCCGGCAGCACTAGTGCTGCCGACGCCCGCAACTGACCGTCATACCATCAGCGGCAGGCCCCCGCCATTAAATGTTCAACGAACAGCCAACCACGAAGACAAATCAACAGCTAGGCCATAACCTACCAACAGCAGAGGAAGGAGTAAATGTCAACCGACAGCAAACTCCAACGAACCAGCTCCAAATGGCGGAGCTTCAACTGGCTGCTCTGACTGACTCGTGAAGATATTAGCACTGCAAGGTTAATTGTAAAACATTTAAAAAGGAAGATACTTAAAAATTTATCATTCGTTTTGTCAGAGGTGATACTTTACAGAAACTTCTTTGGAAATAATATTACCGGTACCAGTTATAAAGTAATCATCGTTTACTTTTTGACCGTAAACAGTGGTTGTTAGTTTGTCATTCAATACTACCACGGGAGGTATGAGCATAGTTTTATCGGAGTGAATGAATTAAGCACTGAAGATGTTCTATCATTACCGTGACGTCACAATCTGCTGATGTATTCTTATAGAACTCGACGAAACATATCGAAAATAGAGAATAAATTTTCTTGATATGTCACTTGGTTTTCGAGATATAGCATGTCAAAAATCAATTATAGGTATAGTTCCTTGTGCTCTTGGCGACGTTTCTTCTTGTCCAGGCCTATTTCAACCTAACAACAACCATTAGAAACAAATTAAAACATTGAAAGTACATTACCATCGTATATAAATAATGGTTTTGGTGGATTTTTTTCTGGTCCAGGCCGGATCTAATCCTAACCTCTTGACTTGAGATATCAGAAAAATTAATTATTTATTTTCGATTTGTCCCGACGAGTTTCATACGGATTCATCATCAAAAATGGCTATGGTGAAATTTATCTTCTGGTCCAGGTCGCATTTCAACCAACCACGTCAATTTTGAGATACGATATCAAGAGGACTAAGCGAGATATAAAAAATATATATATTTTTTTACATTCAATTTTCCTCGTCGAGTTACATAAGAATCCATCATAAAAAAGAGCAATTTTTGTATTTTGTTTCTCGAAAATGACTCTAACCTCATTACGTAGAAGGTTCAGGTACCAGTAAGCCTACTGAGTACTGATGTTAGTTAAGCTTCTCTTTTGTAAATAAAAACACCGTCTATTAGCAACTGGTTTTATTGATGTAAGCTCAGACGCGTTTCGCCCTTGTGGAATGGGGCATCGTCAGTGACTGTGGATGTATATACATGTTGGTGTTAACAAAATTACAATATTAATATACAAAACTAACTAATAATAAACTACATTCTACTTACGACTTATGGTTGAGGCAGTTACATGGTGGTCGGGAATAGCTCCATTTGCACTTTTTTGTGGCGTGAACTGTAGTTATGGTTCCACATAACTATGATAATAGCTGTTTTTACCCTGTTCTTTGGAGGTAATCCTGCCACTGTTTTCAAATATATTGAAATTGACACTTTTTTCGTCTGATGAACAGCAAAACCTTGTTGTTTACATTCGTCTACAGTGATGCCAACCTAATGTTTTTTGCTTGTAATATAACGTCTATGTATTATTAAATTATGTCTCTGTTTGTGCAGTGGTGTTAGTGTTGTAATTTACTTTTTATGTGTATTATATTCCTGTGTCTTGGTTATTTTTCACTGTTTTAAACAATGTCTCATTTGTTAAATGAGTGAATTCATTAAGTACAGTTTGCTTTGATGCAATGGCTTTGTGAATATGGTAACTTTCCTGTACTGTAAGTAGGTGTTTCTTGTGATTATTTATTTTTAATATTTTCATGTCTGTCTGAATCGTGGTGGGTTGGTGGTTATGATCTAACAAATGTTCTGCAAAAGTTGAGTGATTTGTACATGTAATGGCTCTGATGTGTTCTTTATATCTTGTAGTAAAGTTCCTGGTTGTCTGTCCTATGTATTTGGCTTGGCATTGTTGGCAAATCAGTTCATATATCCCTGATTGCTGGTACTGATCTATTTCATTATGGTTGTTTAGGTGTTTCTGTACTGTGTTGTTTGTCTGAAATGCAATTTTTAGCCCTTGTTTTTTGAATATGTTACTTATTCTGTGAGTGTGTTTGTTGATGTAGCTCATTGTGTACCATTGTTTTTTATTTTGGTTCAGGGTGTTGGTGTGTGTGATGTTGAATGTGGTCTGATTTCTTATTTTTTCTTGGATTTTAGCATTGAGCTGTCCAATAAGTTGTTCTGTGTACCCGTTGTTTTTTGCAATTTGTGTGATTATGTTGTATTCTGTTTCAAAATCATTCTTGGATAGTGGTATGGTATTTAACCTGTTTATCATGTGCCTGAGTGCTGCCTGTTTATGGTTTTGAGGGTGATTGGATGTATTGTGTATTATTGTGTCTGTGTGTGTAGGTTTTCTGTATATGTTGAATGAGAGGAGTGAGTCATTCCTAGTAATTGTTGTGTCAAGGAAATTCAGATGTCTATTTGTTTCCATTTCAATAGTAAACTGTATGTTGCTGTGGATGTTGTTAATTTCACTGTGGAACTGGGTGATATCATGATCTGGTTCATCAATTAAACAAAGAATATCATCAACATACCTGTACCAAAAGATTATGTTGTATTTTGTGTTTGTAAATATGTGGTGCTCTATGTGATCCATAAAGATGTTTGCCATAATGCCAGAGACAGGCGAGCCCATAGGTAGTCCTTCGTTTTGAATATAGTATCTGTTGTTGAATTGGAAATAATTCTGTGATGTGATAATATGTAATATCTCTATTATCTCCTTGATATGTGTGCTATAAAAACCAGCACCTCAGTCTTCACAAAACCATTCTTAATATCAAATTCAATAAATTATGTATTCAGCATAACCTCATACCAAACTATGTAAACGTGAGGGTCGGAAATAGCTCAAAACCAGCACAAAAAGCAAAGTCAAAAGTGGAAAAACAATGGATAATGAATGAAATAAGAGCACTATACAGTAAAAAAGCCCAACAAAACAGAACGCTGTACACCACACACTTGGAACTTGCTGCAAATCTAAACAACCCAGATGTCCTCAGGAGTACAATTGAAAAAGTTGAAAACTACACATCACTAATTATTGACACAATTAAAGTAAAGCACAATCAGAAAATTAATACACTGAAAAACAAACAGAACACACAACCTATAGAAAAGGGAAATAATAGACCTACAGCTATTCACAATTTTCATCCAAGGCTCATCAACCTCTCTGATATGCAATTAAATGAACAAGAGACACAACTATTACAGAAAGGCCTCAAACACAACACAAACACAACAAAGAAAGAAACTTTCCTTGAAAACATCATCACAGAATCAGAATACATAATAGCACAAGAAGAAAAAGCACAAAACACATCACTAAACATAGGTTTAACTAGAGAACTCATAGCAAAAGAAATAAGGCATATAAACTCAAAATACACTAACACACACAACACGAACACACACAGCACACTTAAAAGATTGAAAACCAAATTACAGAGAAATGAGGTAGTAATAACAAAAGCAGACAAGGGTAATGCTGTAGTATTAATGAAAAAATCAGAATATATTGAAAAAACAGAACAGTTCATCAAAAGCAACCCAATTACACAATTAAAGTCAGATCCTACAAACAGATTTCATAACAACATAAAAAAGTGCTTTAAAAACATCAAACATATCCTCACAGATTGGCAAAAACAAATCTTTCCCCAAAAAATCCCAAGGCTCCCAATCTCAGAAGTCAACCTAAAATTCACAAAACAAACATTCCCATATGACCAGTAATAAACTTTAGAAATGCACCATCATACAAACTAAGTAGATTCACACATGAGTTTCTCAATGAAAATTACAGATATCACAACAACAGAAATATCCAGAACACAATGCAATTAATAGACAAAATAAAGACAACACAAATCCCCCAAACAGCAAAACTTCTATCATTTGATGTGGTGAACATGTTTTCAGTGATTCCAGTCAGTGAAACAATCAATATAATACAAAACCTCTCAACACATAACAGTTCCCAGCACACATATCAAGGAGATAATAGAGATATTACATATTATCACATCACAGAATTATTTCCAATTCAACAACAGATACTATATTCAAAACGAAGGACTACCTATGGGCTCGCCTGTCTCTGGCATTATGGCAAACATCTTTATGGATCACATAGAGCACCACATATTTACAAACACAAAATACAACATAATCTTTTGGTACAGGTATGTTGATGATATTCTTTGTTTAATTGATGAACCAGATCATGATATCACCCAGTTCCACAGTGAAATTAACAACATCCACAGCAACATACAGTTTACTATTGAAATGGAAACAAATAGACATCTGAATTTCCTTGACACAACAATTACTAGGAATGACTCACTCCTCTCATTCAACATATACAGAAAACCTACACACACAGACACAATAATACACAATACATCCAATCACCCTCAAAACCATAAACAGGCAGCACTCAGGCACATGATAAACAGGTTAAATACCATACCACTATCCAAGAATGATTTTGAAACAGAATACAACATAATCACACAAATTGCAAAAAACAACGGGTACACAGAACAACTTATTGGACAGCTCAATACTAAAATCCAAGAAAAAATAAGAAATCAGACTACATTCAACATCACACACACCAACACCCTGAACCAAAATAAAAAACAATGGTACACAATGAGCTACATCAACAAACACACTCACAGAATAAGTAACATATTCAAAAAACAAGGGCTAAAAATTGCATTTCAGACAAACAACACAGTACAGAAACACCTAAACAACCATAATGAAATAGATCAGTACCAGCAATCAGGGATATATGAACTGATTTGCCAACAATGCCAAGCCAAATACATAGGACAGACAACCAGGAACTTTACTACAAGATATAAAGAACACATCAGAGCCATTACATGTACAAATCACTCAACTTTTGCAGAACATTTGTTAGATCATAACCACCAACCCACCACGATTAAGACAGACATGAAAATATTAAAAATAAATAATCACAAGAAACACCTACTTACAGTACAGGAAAGTTACCATATTCACAAAGCCATTGCATCAAAGCAAACTGTACTTAATGAATTCACTCATTTAACAAATGAGACATTGTTTAAAACAGTGAAAAATAACCAAGACACAGGAATATAATACACATAAAAAGTAAATTACAACACTAACACCACTGCACAAACAGAGACATAATTTAATAATACATAGACGTTATATTACAAGCAAAAAACATTAGGTTGGCATCACTGTAGACGAATGTAAACAACAAGGTTTTGCTGTTCATCAGACGAAAAAAGTGTCAATTTCAATATATTTGAAAACAGTGGCAGGATTACCTCCAAAGAACAGGGTAAAAACAGCTATTATCATAGTTATGTGGCACCATAACTACAGTTCACGCCACAAAAAAGTGCAAATGGAGCTATTCCCGACCACCATGTAACTGCCTCAACCATAAGTCGTAAGTAGAATGTAGTTTATTATTAGTTAGTTTTGTATATTAATATTGTAATTTTGTTAACACCAACATGTATATACATCCACAGTCACTGACGATGCCCCATTCCACAAGGGCGAAACGCGTCTGAGCTTACATCAATAAAACCAGTTGCTATGAGATATAAGTCTTTCTCGGCGTATCTTCGATATAAACTCTTCTCGGGTTTGCCGCCGAATCACATTTTCTAATGTCGAGCTTTCGGCGACTTCCACTGCCGCCAACAACAGTCCTGATGATGGCGGCAGTGGAAGTCGCCGAAAGCTCGACATTAGAAAATGTGATTCGGCGGCAAACCCGAGAAGAGTTTATATTAAAACCAGTTGCTAATAGACGGTGTTTTTATTTACAATTGTGTAATAAGCAACTGCGGAAGGATGGCCAATATACCATATATAAGCTTCTCTTTGGTTAACTGTGCACCTCAAAACGGCTAGGAAGCCTTTTACTTTTACTCGAAATCTTGTATATTGAACAGAAATCGAAAGATGCCGAGCGAAGGTACTATATATATATAAATGATTTACCTTGTGTTACATGTAAAAACTCAAAATTTGTCCAATTTGCAGATGACATGAGCATAGGTATTACAAATACTCCAGATTTATGTTCAGAGCATATTTCAAATTATGCCTTTGACCATATTAATGAGTGGCTTTGAAGCTAAAGGCTTATCTTTTAATTTTGATAAAAATCAGTATAAGCAATTCAGTACATTACACAAATTAACACCAGATATAGACATGAAATTTTCAGACCAGTCCATTCAAGAGGTAGATAGTTTGAAATTTCTAGGTTTGCCTATCGATAGTAATGTAAATTGAAGGATACATGTCTTTGACTTGCTAAGTGCAGCCACATTTGTCATGGAGGAAGGTACAGGTTGCGGCAACTGTGTGTACAGCAACTCTCTGTTAGAATGAATGACCACAGACAAACAGTCCAGACCCGCAACATGAATCTTCCAATACCAGAACATGCCAATAGCCATGACTCCAACAACCTCAATGACTGTTTTACTGTGAGAGCAGTCAGAGTTTTCCCTGGCAGCACCACTGCAGCAGAACTCCGGAGATGGGAACTAGCATACCGGAATATCCTGGATAAGAGACACCCACCTGGACTTAACCACCATTAAAATCCACATAACCCATCACCTTTTTTTGTGTTTATACCGTACCCTTACTACATATGTTCATTTTACCATCGCCTGCAATATATTATCTCAGACATTGCATGTTGATTTATCGATAGTCTACTCCTTAGCCGTTCCCCCCCCTCCCCCACTACTCGCTTAGTCATTAGGTAACGTTCGCTGTGTACACACGTACCGAGCCTAATGACCCGTTTTTCTACTAGTGAACAAGGCAGATGCCGAAATATTGTTCCCTCTCATCACAGCAGTCCACTTTGGTATGTGGTGGGTTAATTTCCCTTTCTATTCTTATTTATACGCCTAGAAGCCGCTTCCATTTTCCTTAGTTGCATCACTGTATTCTATGAATTTCTGAAATTTCGCTCCTTCTAAGCATTCCAAGTCCTTAGTTTGATATCCATAATATGGGTCCTACACTACTACACAATAATCAACTAAGGTTTTGTATGCCAGTTTCCCCACTTTCAAGTTACGGTTCTTCATCATTTTCATTAATTAATGCATAAATTCAAAATCTTTCCCTGCCAACTTGTGTACAGCTTGAATGTGTTTTTGTATGCAGAAATTTTCAGATGTTTACAATTCAGAGCTCAACCAGTAACCCAACTACACTCCATCGTATGACCATACAAATTTTTTATTTTGGCAATACGATGAGATGACATAAATACAGAATGGACAGAAAATTAAATCTATCACTTACCAATGTCGGAAGCATGAGGGGTGCAGAGGCTGAAAAAATCCACATGCATACAACACAAAAATGTTTTGCATGGAAAAGAAAGGGAAAATACACTCAACACTCACCAAAGTTGAAGGGAGGAGGGCAGCAGCAACACAGCACAACACAGAAACCTACCCCATAATAGCTCATGCCACCTTTACAACCACCCATCTCATTTATCAGCTCACCTGCCTCCACTGTCCAAGTTCCTACATTGGCCTGACCTCAAACTCATTATCCATCAGAATGAATGGTCACAGACAGACAGTTTAATCCCAAAACCTGGACCTCCCCGTTGCTCACCATGCCAGTACTCACAACCCCCCGTGACCTTAATAACTGCTTCACAGTAAAAGCCATTAGAGTACTTCCAGACACTACCTCCCAATCTGAACTCCGCAGGTGGGAATTGGCATATCAACACATCCTTCAAACTAGACATCCCCCAGGCCTTAATTTCCGTTAACATCTTCCATACTCACCCTATACACCCACCACTGGCTAGTACAATAGTTCAATAGTTTCATTTTTTTTTATTTTTTTGTAATTTTCAATTATATTTTTTCTTTATTTATATTTTTAATAACTACTATTTTTTTTGATCATTTTAATCTTTCGTATACTCGCGGTTATATTATCGTTGCTGCCCCCACCACCTCCGACGGTCTGTTGCGTTCTATGAGTGGCTGCGTCCACGCAAGACCAGCCACCTCTCTGTTAACTTGAAAAAGGGGGTTTTCCCCTGAAATATTTTTTTTTTCTTTGTTTGTGTGTTGTGCTGTGTTGCTGCTGCCCTCCTCCCTTCAACTTTGGTGAGTGTTGGGTGTATTTTCCCTTTCTTTTCCATGTAAATATTGCCTCGCGGCATTTCTTTCCTTTCATTGTTACCTACAAAAATGTTTTGGTCACTCTTTAATCAGGCAATGTGAGAGGGGAGTATTATCTGAGAAAAAGACCTTACATTAATCTGTAGGTCCAGAGGCAGAACGTGTGGGAAATCAAAACTCTGTCACACAGGTAGCTGAACAATCGTTCGGGAACCAACAATGCCATATGCCTTTAATTTTTTATGCTATATTGGTTACTCAGGTTCATTATTTTATTTCTCTCAGTCAGTTTGTGTATAATCTACTCCAATATTTTATAAATGCAAAGCAATTCTGTCTCAAAATCTGTTAGTTACATTTTGACAGCTATAACGATATTGATGAAATTTGACTGTTTGTATATATTTTCGTGGGTTGTTTCAATTAATATCAATGAATCAAATATACAATCAATCAAAAAGCCTGCTCTGTTGGCTTAGTCTATTGCAACACTGTAATGAGTCATTGCTGATATGGGGTTAGTTGGTTCGAATCCTGGTGGTGGAAGAAATTTTCATCACTAGACAAGGTAGGAGAGGTGGTGGTGGGCAATTCTTAATCACCACCTCGTGGGTTAAATGCCAAACTTCTCCACAGAGCATACGGAGTGAGGGCATATGACAGTGTCGACAGTGATTGTACATCGGATTAGGACGTTAAGTTTGGCAGCCTCCTTGGAGTTTTTCAGAAGAGTACACACTGTGTTTCACCCTCAACCTTCTTTCATCCACAACACAACATAACTCTACACTGAACATGCACACTATAACAGTCATTTATACTTATAATTAACCACATGGATCAAAGACAGCAATCAGAAGAGAGTGCTCATAAGTGGTGCTGTAATTTGTGAGAAAGCTAAGTATTTTTACACATATTTTAAAGAACATTACAGTGCAGTGAATTCTTCACGGGAGTCCAGCCGGATAGAGGCATAGATTGACAACGTTTCAACAACCTGCTCGGTTGTCTTCATCAGGTCTATTTTAGATATTACTTCTCGAAAATTCTAAGGTCGTGTATACACACACAACATTACAGTGGACATTCGGATACAGGATTTAAAGCAACCGGAAATTAGTTTAATAACAAAGTACGACAATCACTTCATAATATCAAGATTGTTCTGAAAACTTGGAACATATCTCCTATTAACCTATACAAATTACCCTTTTGTACATGGTTTCTGTATTCGTGGCATATTTTAGGGAATGTATTCACCACGTATAAGGAGCTTTGGTTGTATGATGAAGAATCAGGCCCGTAACTACCGCCGGGGCACTGCCCCGGGGCCCCCAAGCCCGAGGGGCCCCAAACCGATGGTTAAAAAATTATTGTATTTTAATATCTAACCTAACTTCCTATAAAATACCCAGCACCCAGCTAAAAGTTAATAATAATAAAAATTAATCAAAGCGCTAGAGTAAATGTTTTTGCGTGTCCGCTCATAAACTCCATATACTTCGCATGCAAAATCATGTCGCGCCGGGTGCCTGCCGAGTGATGAGTTAAGTGCAGGCTGGGACGTGCAGTGAGCCAGTGCTGAAAATTGGAGAATGAAAGAAGCTTCCGGCGAAAAGTTCTTGAAAGAATCCTAAATGTGAACATAATACTTGCAACATTTAATCCCGCATTTCGTGGATCTAGTGAAAAGTTAGAATGTAGCAACAAAGGAAACTTTTCTCTCGATAGTGAACTAGTACTGGAAAAATTGATTCAGCGTCCGCAAAGGACTGTGAAATACCTCAGTCCTAAAATTCAGAATGAACTTATAAACCTCTTAGCCTTAGAAATCAAAAATGAAATTACTGTTGGGCTTCAAAACTGCTAGTTCATTGTTTTTAGATACCACTCAAAGCATCAGTCGATCAGTTAAATAAAGTTTACAGGTATGTCAAAATAGTTAATGATGAAGAAGGGACACCTATTGATATCAAAATATGGGAAACTTTTGTATCCCTTAGAGAGGTAAAAGATCAGGCTGCCCAAGGTCTTACAGAAGAAACAATTACTTCATTGGAAGAGAAAAACTTGGATTTGACCAAATCTCATAGACAAGACTACGACGGGGCTGAAGTCATGAGTGGGGCATACAGTGGAGTGCAGCAGCGTATTAAAGAAAAAGCCCCACACGCATACTTAGTGTAATGCGCTGCACATACCTTAATTTAGTATTTAAGGATGTTGTGGAAGGAAAACAAGTGGTCTGCTAGTTTTTTTGTTTTTTTTTAAACCATTCAAAGTGCATACTGCTTTTTTGGTCATAGTATTTGGCGCTGACAAGACTTGAAGTCAGTGTACGACATCGAGGCTCAGACTGGTTCACTGAATTTGAATGTAACACTGAAAACTCTTCATCCAACTCGCTGGGCTGGTAGGCATGAGGCAGTGTATGCACTGAAACACAGATTTTTTGATGTGTTGAAAAGCCTTACCCGCATAACTTTGACTTCCAGGAAAGCAAGGAAAGAATGAAGCACAACAGCTAAAGAACAAACTCGAAAGTTTGATTTTTCTTGCTTTTGGTTGTGCAGTGTGAAGTTTTAGAATCTCTCAACCTCATATCAAAATCCTTACAATCTGAAACCATGGATATGTTGTATGGATATGAGTTATTTGGTAATTTACTTTTAAATATAACCGAAATACGTGGAAAGTTTGAAGAACTTGTTTCTGAAGCATCAGATGTTTGTATTCGATAGAGAATAAACAAAGAATTTTGCCAGAACAGACTAAGGAAAGTAAAAAAAAAACAAAAAAAAACAACACTTTGATGAGTTGAGTAAAGACGAGAGATTAATAGACCCAAAATCTTGTTTCCGAGTCACTGTGTTCTATTCAATGGTAGACACACTTTGTACTCAACTTGATCGTCAATTTTGAAGGGATGAAAACTGTTCTTGACACTTATCAAGTAATACAACCTGATTTCTTAGTCAATGCGAGTGAAAGTGATGTTGACAAAAAAGCAGTTGATTTCGTTCATAAGTTCCAAATGATGTGGGTCAAGCCTTTCCTTCACAATTATGTTCAGTGAAAAATTCGTTTCAAAACAAACTGGAATATATGAAAAGTGTTAAGGAATATGCTAATTATATAATAGTCGACCACAGTTCGCTTTCATCAAGCTATCCATATGTTTGCACAGCGTGCATCGTGTATTTGACTGTTCCTGTGGCAGTATCTAAGGCTGAACGGTCCTTTTCTAAACTTAAATTGATCAAAAATTACTTGAGAATATAAAAATAAATTCGCTTCTTTGAAAATAACGAATCAAATGTTTAATAAATAATCAAATGTGTCTAATCTTTAATATTTTCAAACTACACTACTTTCAATGCGTCAGTTACTGATTCCTTGTCTTTTAAGGAAAGTATGCAATTTAACTAACTTAATTTACATCTATTGTAATTATATCTTTAATTTACCTGAAACTTTAATTTAGAAAAGTCGTATTTTAATTTATCAATTAAAAGTTTTCCGCTAGTTTCATCTTATTAAAAGTTACCGTTTTTTATGTTAACAATGATGTTAAAAGCAGAATAGCACTAGCAAAAAGAGAAATCTTGTAGTATCAAATAATGATCTAAGAATTAGAAAGAACGTTTTAAAACTCAATGTGTGGAGCACAGAACTTTTTGGCAGCGAAACATGGACTTTAGGAATATCGGAAAGAAGGAAAATTGAAGAATTTGAAATGTGGTGTTATAGAAGGCTGCTAAAAGGAAAGTGGGCGGATAAAGTACGAAAAGAACGAGTTTTGGAAATGATGGGTGAGGAAAGAAGTTTGTGGAAGTCTTACAGAAAGAAGAGACAGGCTGGTAGGTCATATTTTGAGACATGCTGGATTGGTTAATTTGCAGATGGAGGGAACAGTTGAAGGTAAGAACTGTAGGAAGACAGAGATTAGAATATATGAAGCATTTAACTGAGGTCTTGGGGGATTGCATCAAACCAGTCGAAAGACTCAAGACAGCAAAAAATAAAAAAAAAAAATACGCACTGAATATTTAATTTCCAAAACTTGTATCATAAAAATAATCTTTTTAATAATTTTGTAATTGTATTAGTTAGATAAATACTTGAATATTTGACTTAATGAACCTTTTGTAGCTGGTTTTGTTACCATTGCATGGTCCAATAGACAAAAACAAATTTTTGTCGAATTGGAATAAACCCCCATACATGTAAAAAGAAAAAAATATTGAGGGGCCTCACTATGAAGTTTTGCCCCGGAGCCTCCAAGTTCATTGTTACGGCCCTGTGAAGAATTAGTTTTTTTAGTTATTTTACAAATTATAAGAAAAATTATGCATGGTTAACTGTAATAAAATATTGATTTTATTAATTGTAGTTGTGTTTTTTTAATGTAAACATCCTATCTTTTGCAAAAAAAAAGCTACACATGATGGAGAGAAATGGAGGTCAACTTTGGATTCAACACCTATAAAAACATAAAACTCGCAAAGAAATAATCCCATGCAGCTGATTTCCCCCCCCCCCCTCTCCCCTTTTTTCCTGTGAAATCTACAAGACAGCAGAAGGTGAATAAATGTAAGTATAATGTATGATAGTAATATTAAATTGATTAGAATTATTGTAAACAGCTTCTTGTTTGCACATCACAAGCAATAAAAGGTTTCAAAGTGGAGAGAAAAATCAATAGAGTACATCCGAGTGGTTTAAATATCGAGTGGAAGATTTTCAAACTGCTATACATTCTGCATTTCTCATTCAATATATGTGTCACCCAAAACAAATCAAACCCTGGCAGAGTTGAAAATTAGATTAAAGGTATGGTAAAATATTGGAAGCAACCAATATAGGAATCATTGACTTCTCAGTCACCCATTTTATCACTGAACTACAGGATCGTTCAGAAAAAAAAAAAGAAAACTTCACGACTGAACAAATTATTATCAATCAAAATTTGATATTAGTCTAAAGCAATAAATTTTAATGATTTGTTTATTATAGTCATCGAGCAGTAGCTCTACAAAATCACAGTTACATTGGTTCGTCAATGCGATCTTCTTGACTAAAAGATCTATTACACAACTGAGAATACAAGAAGTAGGTTTCTAACAGTAAAATACACAAAACTAATGTGAAAAACTATAAAATTTCTTTTGGTACAAAATTTCAGTTGAATGAAAATATCACATATAGTTCTATATTGCACAGTCATTCCAGTGCAAAATTATGAAATGATAAACAGTAAACATTCTGGAATGTAATATTAGGAGATAAGTTGAAATAATACGTTTCCTTATTACACCAGCGAGTATTAGTTTCTATGGTGCTAACCGAATGGCAGTGTTAAATATACAGCCTTTCCTTTTTTACGATTATAGCAGAATAACCTTTTTCTTTGAATCAATCAAGTTTGTATTTTTTTTAAAAAAAAAGCCTTATGTAAAACTAACATATAATGGCACCATGAGATATAATGTATACAGGCACACTAATCCGTTTCTCTCATAAATGTCTTTATACCGAAATTAGTTCCAACCTTGTGCTATGTGATGTAACTCCATTACGCAATATTAAAAATGCACAATATCTCAACGATTCTTCAGATTTCTTTCTCTCTTTTTCTTCATGAAGGAAGGGGGAAAAAAATGTATACACTGGCACATGCTTACAAAACAATATTTTAAAGAAAATCTCGTAATTTTCTGAATTAAAATTTACAACAAACAGAATATTTACATAACTAATTGCACTATCAATGTATGCATAGTGTGTAATGACTTATTTTGTGACTTATACAACGTGTAGTAACTTTTTCGGGTTAGGAAACTGATATCTGTTTTGATCAGTGCCAGTCAAATGGAAAAATTGAAAAATAAATATGAATTAATGTACATATAAATACAACTAATCCCTGCATATTTCAGTCCGATGCTAATGCAACATACATTTCTGTATGAAGATCAGTGCTGTCAAGTACATTTTGCACATAGTTAGCTAAGAGACAACATTTACTTCTCTTGGAGAAGATGTTATTGCTAGTACGGGCTGTTCTTCTCTTCTAGCTTCACAAGTTGCTTGTCGAATGGCCTCCTTGTATGGACCCCGTTTCTTCTTATTGTACCTTGCCTAAATATAAATCAAAGAAATTAATACATTTTTATTCAAATGTATGCACATATTTTAATTTAAAAACATGCCAAGATGGCATAAGTTATCCCAACCTTGAAAGTTTCCAGGAAAGGACTAAGTTGATCACAGGGCATTAGAGATGAGGTAGATGAGCCATACCATGCAACATGTGCCTGTGGAGCAAGTGAGACTCCATCATCCTTACGTGACACGGTAATACTTAGCACCTGTAGAATAAAAACATTACACAAATCAAGAACCTCTAAAGTACAAATTTATTAAAGTACAGATATTGAAACAACAAGAAATGTAACAAAACAATATGAAGCTAAACAACTTTCTTCTCACACCCTTGTGCTTGAAATTGAGTGCGAGCTTGAGGTGACGGTCATCTTTACCCTCCCATGCATTACTTTTAATTCTTACACCAATATCCTTCCACATCTCATCACCAATATACACCTTGTCTTTCAATTAATAAGATTTTATTGTATCAGTTACTGATTGTGTTCGACGGTAATTTCCAGAAACAAATCTAGCAGTCCTTCTTTGAACCCTTCCAACTCCTGTACACCCAAAATGTGGGTCCCATACTACACCACCATATTCAAGCAATCGTGTGACCAAAGTTTTGTATCCAGTTCCTTTACTAACTTTTATAACTTAAATGAAAGATTTTGATTAATAATACTAAGATAAATGAGTAAAACATTAAAAACTGAGCAGAATCATCATGCTTTTAATATAGAATGGTAGATCAGAACAAAAAGAAGTAACCACAAATCAATTTTCCTATTTGCAGCCTTTCTTCAAAACAGGAAAGTAACAAAACTAAAGAATGATTGAGTAACATAAAAGCTGGGAATATAAAACTATTACCGCAATTATTGGACGCGAAAAATCATAATACTTGCATATAACATAAATGATGCCAATCAGTACATAGCTACAGATAGAGTTTGATTGTTACATATTCCTGCCCAGACTTTCCAGCAGAACATGTCTTCATCTCAGTTATACAGGGTGTACCTAAATGAATATTGGGGTTTTAACGCTTTGTAGTATTTATTAGATAAAACGTAAAATTGTAATTAATGCATGAAATGAAAGAGCAACTCAAACAGTTCTGTTTGTTGGTACCTGTGCACATGTGCATGCAATCTTTCCTCCGTCTTCCGCTGGAAAGCGCTAGTAACAAAAATGGTGACTTGTGAACAGAAAGCTTTTTGTGTTCTGCAGTTTGCAAAGATGGAATCTGTAGTTACTGTGCGACGTGTGTTCCGAATTAAGTTCAGATGTTATCCTCCATGCGATAATAACATCTGTAGATGGTATCATCAGTTTGAAAATACCAGCTGCCTTTGCAAAGGAAAGAGTACGGGACGACCAAGCATTAGTGAAGAGTGTGTTGAGCGAGTGAGAAAATCTTCCATGTGTAGCCCCAAGAAATCTGTTAGGAAGGGTAGTCATGAATTAGCAATTCCGGTGATGACTGTTTGGAAAGTTTTACGGAAACACTTACAACTACGTCCTTATTGTTTGCAGTTGTTACAGGCTCTAAAGCCTACAGACCATGGTTTACGTGCCAAATTTGCTCATGAAATGTTGTTGCACGACGATGAAGTTTTTCTGGATCATGTTGTTTTCAGTGATGAATTGACATTTCACCTTAGTGGACATGTGAACACTCATGATGTGCGCATTTGGGGCTCAGAAAATACTCTTGAGACAGTGCAATTGTACTGAGACTCTCCTAAACTGAATGTATTTTGCGTCATATCTCGGCGGAAAGTTTATGGGTCTTTTTTCTTTGGAGAAACAGCTGTAACTGGTACTTCCTACCTTCATGCTCTACAACTATGGCTATTTCCCCAGTTAGTAGAAGACAAACCAAATAACTTTATTTGGCAGCTAGTTGGTGCACCGCCTCACTGGCATAATGACATACGTGATTGGTTGAACGTGACCCGACCGCTGGATTGGTCGCAAAGGGCCCAAAGACAGAACTTGTTTCGCATGGCCTCCACGCTATCCCAATCTGACACCATGTGATTTCTACCTGTGGGGATTCATAAAGGATCGTGTGTATGTGCCTCCACTACAAGCTGATGTACCCGACCTAAGGAACAGGATTGAGGCAGCTGTTGCAACAATTACACCACAAACACTAATCGACGTTTGGGAAGAAATGGGCTATCGACTTGATGTGTGCTGTGTGACGAGAGGTGTTCACATTGAACACTTGTAAGCTTGTAGGTATAACTGTTTGAGTTGCTCTTTCATTTCATACATAAATTATAATTTTACGTTTTATGTAATAAATACTACAAAGCGTTAAAACCCCAATATTCATTTAGGTACACCCTGTATAATTAGGATTAGAGTGTACTTCCTGTTTATGGATGTAGAATTACTGCCAAATGTCATTCAGTGATTAATAGTATTTGTTTTTGAAGCTCGTGAAGGCACAACTGACACTTTTAACCTTGAAAGTTTCTATATGTCCTGTATTCGTGGTTCACTTTTTGTATTGCATACTACCATCATTTGTAGTAAGACATTTCAACAATATATTACTAAGAAACCATAGGCATTGAATAGAGTAACAGATTACCTTAGGCGAATATTCAAAATCGTTAAGAGAAGACACGGAGTGGGGATGTTACATTGAGGAAGAGGATAAATCTGTATCTTGCAAAGTTGGAAATGAAAGGAGTTGGCAGCTAATATTGCGCAATAATCTTACATATATAAAAACCTCGTGTCACGATGTTTGTCCGGGATGAACTCCGAAACTACTAAACCGATTTTTATGAAATTTGGCTTAATGTGTGTAATTTGATCCAACTTAAAATATAGGATAGTTTTTATCTCGATTATTGACTTCAATATTTATTATTGCGAATTAAACGCTTGTCATAGGACAGTGGTTTGTAAATTCCATAAGTTTCTAACAGATGGAGGCATGTTAATTCACTGTCATAGGTTGGGTAACCATCCAGTAGATGGCGTTGTGTTTCGATTTATTTATGCTTCAATCTATTCCAAGCCATCGTAAGTTTCTAACAGATGGCGCTGTGTTAATTTGTCGAACCATCGCGTAGATGGTGCTGTGTTTCGATTTATTTACTCTACAGTCTGTTCCACGCCATATGTGTGTTTCTTGAACATTAATTGTGCTGTGTATTATGTTATAATTATACTCTATTGTTGTGCATCGTTTGTGTGTTATTATACGTAATGACAAAGTAATTACACACATGAATATAACATTGAAGAAAACGTTACAATAAATTCAATAACATGTTAGTATTTCTTGCTTGCTTCTCATTTTTCTTCTTTTCGTTATGGCCAGCTCTCCAATACTCCTTCATTATTGCACTGTTTTTTTCTCTTTCTCTCCTCTCTACCTTGGAATTCTGCCATATTAGAAATCTGGTTTCGAACATTTTTTTCTTTCCATATTGTTCACCAATATTATTTCGTACAGCAATGCTTGACCGGGAGAGTGTATTCTCAGATATATCAAATAATTACTTAGATCATAATTGGCTCAGTAATCGTGCTATTTTGGAATAAAAAAATGTTGACATCAGCCAAATTAACTGTTGCCAGGTGATCTGATGTCTTTTAAATCAATAGACACTATTGTAGATGGAAATGAAGCCATAAATTTTCCAACTGAGTTTTTAAATTCTATGGATATACCAGGAATGCCACCACACAATCTTTGATTAAAGATTGGTTCACCGATTATTCTTCTTCGTAATTTGAATCCATCTAGATCATGCGACAGTACAAGTTTGGCCATAAAAATGATCACCGGAATTGTTCTTGAAACAACTATTTTGACTGGAAAGTTTAAAGGAGAAATCGTACTGTTGCCACGTATTCCAATGATACCGTCAGAATCTCCAATACCATTAAAAAGGCTTCAATTCCCGATTCGTTTGGTTCTCGCTATGACCATAAAAA
This sequence comes from Vandiemenella viatica, assembly GCA_031002005.1. NCBI lineage: Eukaryota > Metazoa > Arthropoda > Insecta > Orthoptera > Morabidae > Vandiemenella > Vandiemenella viatica. The sequence continues at coordinate 117,384,611 of JARYHS010008075.1, read as the reverse complement.
AAGTCTCAAGGCCAAACAATGTCCGTTTGTGGCTTGGACTTGGAAAATACGTGTTTCTCCCATGGGCAGCTATGCCTGCTCATGTGTGGGGAAACCATCAAATCTATTTGTATTAGCAAAAGACTGATTAACCAAAAATATTGTTCACCAATTATTATAAATTGTAATAACTTAAAATAATTGTTAAAAATGTTTAAAAATCAACTTCTTCTACTTCATTTAAAAAACTGAAATTTCAATACATAAATAAATAATTTATCTTTTATAAATATACATTTTTTTTATATTTTCAATTAAATAATTTGTAATAAAATGTAAGTTAAATTTTTTTATGTTCTTTTGTCCTTAATTTCAACTCTCCGAAACTCTTTACCAATTACTTTTGAATTTTCCAATTGACTAAAACATGTTTGTCTTTATTAATGAATATTAATTTCACTACATTTGGAAGTTTAGAATAACATTGATCCAACGTAGGTACTATAACTACTGAGTCACAGCAACGCGTGACCGGGTCAGCTAGTATATATATATATATATATATATATATATATATATATATATATAATCTTATCAGATACATAAAAATGAACAGAAACTCTGAAAAAATATTAAACAACTAATTTAACATTACGGAGAAATAGAAACAGAAGTAAGTGGCTGCCTAGTGCTCTGTTTGTACTGACTTTGGAGGACTGATAGCATGGACTGTAAAATGTGAATTAAAATTATTGGTACCATGAGAGGTAGCATAAAAAGATACTGGGTTGTTGGGATTCTGGGAGAATAGAATTTGTATGTGGCCATCCATTCTAGTTGACTGGTGGAAAAACCTATGTATGAAGCTGAGCAGTAGTTGCAGATTAATTGGTATATTATATGGGAGGTTCACAGATAGCATGTTATATTATGATGGGACAGCTTTTCACAGTGAAAGCATGCTACACGTCATGCAATGTGGTCTATTGTATGGGAAACAGCCATGGGACTGTGTAGTGGAATGACGATAATTGTGCTGTGAACTTGGATTTGGCTGAGGTTAAGGATTAGGGTGTCAACTTAAGCATGTTTCGGATAGGGCAGAGAGGAGGGATTTCATTTCAGGGGAGGTTAAAAGACCTTTCTTTTATGTCTTTGTGCCTCATTCACATCAAGATTCTTAGTGATGGGAAAGGTATGGGGTCGAGGATTTTTTCCTTCTACTTTACGCCTCGTCGATGGGGTCAAGAAGCAGGAAGGAATTCAGACATGGCTTTTTAAAGGAACAATCCCAGCATTTGCCTGAAGCAATCTCAGGAAATCCTGTAAACCAAAATCTGAATAGCGGGACAGGGATTCAAATTTACATATTCCTGAATAAAAGGCCATATCATTATGGCTTGGAGGAATTTACAGCCTTGCCAAAAGATTTTGATTACTTTCTGAAGGTCTCAACTTTTCGCCTACCCCAAAATTTGACCAATCAACCCTAATCTGTGATTCCCTATCGTTCTGTTGCACTCTCAACTGGCAATGTTCTTTCACTCACATCAGTAAGATGCATCTTTGCGATGACCTGGATCATAGTCTCCAGGAATTTCAGCCACAAATCATACTTGACCCACTACCTCTTCCTTAGAACCACCCTCTGCAAATGTTTCACTAGTCTGGCTTCACACAGTTTCCTGAAACCCCTTACCCAGCACCACCAATCTTAGCCCTCCCCCCACCTCAAAACCTGTGCCATGAAGGAACTTTCAACCAATCCGAACCTAGCCTTTCTTCCAGGTGCCAATGGATCTGTCACAATAATAATGGACTGTTGTGACTAGGTTGCTGAAGCCCTTCGTTGGTTATCAGATACAAATACCATTCATTCTACTGGACAATTGATTAGTGGTCAAACCTACATAGAAAGGTGGGCAGTAGTTGCAGGTTAACCGGTATATTACATGGAAGTTTCATCTGAGACCAAACGCTTGCTGTCAGCAAGAAGATTGAGAAATTCATACAGTTCAATGTGTCCCTCACTCCCCAAGGTCTCATTGCACAGTGAATATAAGTTCCCAAACCCTGCATGCTCCTAACCTGTACCTACTTCCCAAAATCCATTAGCCTGGTCATCAATGATGTCAATTAGCTGTTGTTTATGATTCTTCTAAAGAAGTTATTTCCACACTGGTGGACCAATATTTACGACCAATAGTTAGTCAGCACCCCTCTCACATTAGGACAAGCAATGCTTTCAATACCCTGAAACTCATATAGTTACCTCCATTTTGAGTGTTACCATCCTTATCACACCAAAAACTACCTCCCTTACAGCCTTGATATTTGTAGTAGTCTTATATGAACTGATCAGCAGTCCCTCTCACAGTATTCCAATAACATATCTCAAGCACTGATATCCCACAATTACGCACCATATTTAGTTCATAAATTTACTCATACCAAATCGCAGCACGCACATCCTGTCACCCCTCTTCACCAACCATAACCCAGTCCTGGTCACATAGTATTTCCTAGACCTCGAAACCATCAGTCAAACCCTTTAGCAAGGAAATGATTTCTTTCAAGCCTGCCATGAAATGTTAGCCCTCCTCCCCAACCTCAGCCAATTCCTTGCAATTGTTTTTACTTTCCCACAAGACAGTTTTATGGCTCCTTCCTTGCAACGGATCCCACAGCAAGATTTGCAACATACAAAATGCTTCCACTACCTTTTGCCAATCCCATCGCCAAGGAAAGCCTCCCCGTGACAGAACACACCCTTGTGAAAACTCCAAAACAATAAATCAGTTAACTTACAAGTACTGCCTGGCTACCCACATAAGTTTGATCACCAACCAACAAACTTACAACAAATCAACATGGATTTCGGAAGAAAAGATCATGTGAAACACAGCTGGCCCTATTTACACACGACGTAATGAAAGTTATCGATACAGGTTCACAAGTAGATGCAATTTTTTTTAGATTTCCAGAAAGCCTTTGACTCTGTGCCACACAACCGCCTTTTAGCGAAGCTTCGAGCGTACGGTATATCGGATCAGCTTTGTGAATGGATAAAGGATTTTCTAACTGGTCGGTCGCAGTATGTTGTCGTTGAAGGAGAAAGTTCTTCTAATCTAGATGTTACATCGGGTGTACCTCAGGGAAGTGTAATAGGACCACTTCTTTTCTTAATTTTTATAAACGATCTCGGAGACAAAGTGAAAAGCCTTTTTAGATTGTTTGCTGATGATGCGGTTATTTATAGGGAAGTAAGAACTTTGGCCGATTGCTTAGAAATTCAGCGCGATCTGGATGTTATTTTGGCTTGGTGCGCTGAGTGGCAACTTACTCTAAACTGTAAAAAGTGCAAGACAATGAGCATAACTAACAAAAAGAATCCGATTGTTCAGAAATACGAGTTAAACAATACAGTTATTGATATGGTCGATTCTATTAAATATTTGGGAGTAACAGTACAAAGGAACATGAAATGGGACATACACATTAATTCTTTAGTAGGTAGAGCAAATTCTAGGCTGCGATTCATAGGTAGAATCTTGAAAAATTGTAATGAACAAACAAAGGAGATAGCGTACAAATCTCTTGTGCGTCCACATTTGGATTATTGTTGTGCCATTTGGGACCCGTTTCGTAAGGGATTGATCGAAAGTATAAAGAAAGTACAGAGAAGAGCCGCTCGATTCGTGACCGCTTGCTACAGTCCTTATGAAAGCATCACAGAACTGATTAGTAGATTAGGTTGGGAGTCTCTGGTAGATAGACGACACACGTTTCGTTTAAACTTATTGGAAAACATGCGTACTCCAACTTTCACTCATGAGTGTAGTGAAATACTTCTTCCACCAACCTATTTGAGTCGGAAGGACAGGAAAGATAAAATTAGAGAGATAAGGTGCCGGACTGATTCTTATATGAATTCTTTTTTCCCTCGTACCATTAGGGATTGGAATGCACAGCAAAGAGATTAGCCTTGGTGCTGAGCACCCTCTGCCACCCACAATTTTGTGAATTGCAGAGTATATATGTAGATGTAGATGAACCAACTGTGCATTTGAATTAATGGCCACATACAGATGGTATTCACCCAAAATCCTGACTATACCAACTGCTCATATCATCTCTCAAAAGGCGGGAACTGGCTTACAAGTACAAACTGGAGACCACTGGGTCTCAGCTAAAATATATTCAGTGTTGCTTCTTTTCTATTTTATATCTCCTGTATCTTTCTAACATATATCACCAATCACCAGTGTTTATTATTTTCCTACGATTCTGTTCATTTTTATTGATGCAAGGAAAAAACAAATAAAAAAATACACACGCTCTCTCTCTCTCTAAATATTGTTGCCCCCTTCTGAACCTGATCTAAATTATTTACTACATACAGCATTTATATTATTATTTTTATTTATATGAACCCCTACTTCTAGTGATAATACTTTCCCTCTATTACCAATTGTCTAACTTGTATTCCCCCCATTCCCCTTCCTCAGCTGCCATCCCCTGCTCTGTTCACAATGGCCAACTCTGATTTAGTCATGAAGTGAAACTCAGTGGGTACACATCCATTTCCCTTGCCCTGTGTCTCATAACCTCGTATGAATAAAGTCACATATCAAAGTAATGTAAAATATGTTGTTTTTTCGGTTCTCTGGTAGGTAATTGGTTCACATCCAGTATTGACTTTTACTTTCATTGCCTAAAATAATTTTACTTTTCATTATTATTATTATTATAATGATCGATCTTGTAGTGGTTAAGGTGCTTGGTTTCAAAATTTGTGATCCGTTCCTAGGTTCGAATCCAAGTGGGGCCAATAATTTTTAAGAGTTTTGTTTGATCATACGAGCTGAGCCAGGACATCTGTGATTCATATTCAATGTTAAACTGCAGATCCCAGAGGAAAGGAACTGGCTATCCTGCTTCTGACTTAGTATGCTTCCTTCGGGAGGATCCAACCAACCTTCAGGTTATGGACTAAGTTAGTTTATTGTTGTTATTATTATAAAAGACACAAAAATATAATAGAATATATGCTTCTATGGAACTTGAATAATTAGATACAAAAGGGGAACAAATTATATATTTGCATAAAAAACACAATACGAAGGTCGTTCTAAGTCTTAGAAAATCCAAGAGATGGCGTGCACAGTGTTGAAAACTATTTTATATTAGTAAGCATCATTACTCACTAGATGGCTGATTAAATCTCTGTCATGTGGTTTCATAGTTATTGTCAACTGAAGCAGACAACTGTCGTTCATTGAGAAAAATGAAAAAATCAGAGTTTTGAGCAGCGATTAAACACTCTTATTTAAAAGGCTTAAAACAGAAAGAGATCAAAGCTGAGCTGGATGAAGTTCTTGGTACATCTGCTACTGCATGTACAACTGTATACAATTGGGTAAATCAGTTTAAATATGGCCAAATACCCACACAAAATGAACAGTGTTCAGAATGTCCAGTGGAAATGACTGCCCCCGAAATCATTGCCAAAATCCAAGATATGGTTTCAAGCGATCAATGACTCAAAGTGCTCAAAATAGAACAGGCCACAGGCATACTGTAAGGTATAATATATTAAATTTTGCACGAAAAGTTAGGTGAAGAATAAGTGCAATCATGTAATTGACTCGGAGGCTGTTTTGGCACTTTACTGTCACAACCCTAACTGGTTTCTGCACACATAGCTGTGAATGAAGAGTAGATACACTACTATAATCCAGAAACCAAGGAACAGTCTATAGAGTATGTTTTAGTATGCGTACAGGCTCAGAAAAAAGGTGAAGATGGTGAAATTGGCAGGCAAGGTGATGGCCACAGTTTTTTAGGATGCACATGGAATCATCTACATCATAGGAGTCAAACTCAATTTTGCAGAGGGCCGTATATTAAATTTAGAATGTGTAGGCGGGCCAGATTCAAATAAAAAAAAAATGTACTGAATTATTATAACATTTTATTTATTTAATTGTTTAGTATACATGATTCTTCTTTCTGTGTCACATTGCGATCGCGGGCCGTATTGATAGGACCCGGGAGCCGGATGCGGCCCGCGGGCCGTATCTTTGACATCACTGATCTACATCGATTACTTGGAAAAAAAACAACAAACAAACAAACAATGACTGAAGCTCACTACGTGTCATTATTCCACCCATTAGGCGAAGAAATCGATTGAAAATAAATTCTCATTCGGAAACGAAAAAGATCCTCTTCCAACAGGACAATGCACAGTTGTACACCTGCACAGTTTCAATGTCGAAAATTATGGAATTAAAGTTTGAATTATTACAGCATCCACTGTATTTGCCAGATTTGGCCTCCAGTGACTTTTTTCTATTTCCAAACTTAAAAAAATGGCTCAGTGAACAACAGTTCAAGCCATGAGGTCATTGCCCAAACAGTTGCCCATTTTGCAGAACTTATAAAATCCTACTTTTTGGGGGGCATAGAGAAGTTAAAGAAGCAACTAGAAAAGTGTATTTCAATTAAAAGGAGATTACACTTAAAAATATTAAAAAATCTACAGAAAATTATTTGTTTTTCTACCTTTTTCTAAGGACTTATTGAATGACCTTCGTATTTCTAAAGAAGTAGGATGCATGTGGACCGAAATACTAGTAACTAATTATTGGTTTGACTGACAAGTTATACAACGAAGCAAAAGAGCTGCGTGGGGAAGGAGGACATTATTTAAACTTTGATAAACAGAGGAAATTGGAAAGGGTAGCATTGAAAAATAGAGAATATATCAAAAATAAAAATTTCATTGGTATTTTGTAAGAGGACTGTCTCCATCATAAATGGTTCAATCTAATAGCAGTATCGACACAGAAGTCTAGATTTCTTCTAAAAAATCGATTCTCCTTCCAGTACAGCGAAAGTCATTACATTACTGAGATTTGATTCTTGCCTTCATTTTATTCTGCCTTTAATCATACTCTGTTTTATCAACCATTAAATTTTCTTCCCTCAGTACTATGGCTTTCTACACGATTGTTTTTCAGCATACCTAACAAACCACATAGTATTCACACCAATCAATAATCTGTTTGCAAATTTAAATCTCACCCTATTCCTTGTCTGTTGAAAATTTATGCTTTATTTATTCGTTTTGTGATAAAGAACATTCTGGTGTCAATTAAAGTAAGTGATTGTTACTCATAATATTTATTTATTAAGAAGTTTAGAGAGTGGTAAATAAATAGGTAAATATATAAACATGTGAAGCAAAGTAGGAAATATATAATCCAAATTCGAAAACTTCTCAGTAACAAAGGTTTAATTACAGGAAGTCAGGCATCTAAATCACAAAAAAGAAAGGAACAGAACTAAATCAAAGTGCAGCAAAACATCATTTAAAATTGAGCCATGACAGTATAGTATCACTATGAAAGAGGCAGAGGCAACATAAGTGAAAATTGAGCAACCTAGTTCTAGTACTATTCGACCAACTTATCCAACATTTAGTTCATACCTTTCCTGGCCACCAAGGGAAGCCATGAATCTTTCCCCAAACAACATCCCCAACAGCCATTGTGCGGCCATCAGTTGTAAGGCATGATGTGACAGCCTGAGTTGAGATTCGCATTGTTAGTGGCTGTGAAGCACTCCCCGTAGTGGTTGCTCCCATGCCTGGAGGAGGGAAGTCAGGTACATCATCAGAAGTTTCTGAGTTAGTGCAGCTGCCTGCTGGACTCTTTGCACCACTACCATCAGTATCCACAATGGGGAAGTCACAGCGTGCATATGCATTTGCGTTTAGCCGTTTCAGGCTGATGGATAGCTTCTGTTTCAGACATCGCTCCTTGATCTCACTATAAGCATCTTCCTTTTGCCTGCACAATACAATTCAAATAATTGTTTATTCTGCCTACTTTGAGCATACTACTAAAAATGCAGAAAAAGCTCCTTTTTCTGACGTATATTACAGAATTTTAATACCTCCCATGCCCCATTCACAGAGCAGTTATATTTAAGACAGAACAGTTTCAAATTAAACAAAATGAAACACTGAACAACACATTTTCAAAATCAAAGTGATTGTCCTTGCAAGAAAAGTGTAGCAAAATAATAAAATATTTTGAGCTTTAGTGTAAAAAGTGTAGTATAATAGTTACTTTGTAATAAATGAAATACTATTATTTATATTGGTTATCAAAATATAAACAAAAAATAGGAGTGCTGGAGCCTTTTATCTACATTGTTTTGTTTTTTCTTCAGTACTTAGATACCAATATCAATCAATTCAGTCTATAATGCATTAGATCTTTTAAAGTAATAGCCCATATAGGATTTATGCATGTTTTTTAGCTGAGGGCAAGAAGATTCTGACAGAACTATTAAAAGTAGTAAGAACAATTTCTCTGTTATCTTCACTGATATTCATTAAACACCATGTAACAGCAAATTAAATCAAGAACTCCAGAGCAGCTACATATACATAACAACAACTAAGGTTAAAGTTTCTTCACATGGCAATCCAAATGTATTCAACTATGCTGACTCCTCAGGAAGCAGTACTACAAATAAATTAAATTTTTTAAAATGTGATATTCGGCTTAGGGTTAAGCAGTACTACAAATAAATTAAATTTTTTAAATGTGATATTCGGCTTAGGGTTAACAAACCACATGGAAAGTCTCCAGTTTATTCCACATTAGTGTTAGAGGTCTTTGACAGATCAACAGATAGCATAGTGTCAGCAGTGGGGCTCCATTTCTTGTTGCGTACTGAACAAAAACACATACTGAGCAACAAACTAGAAGGAAAATATATCAATGAATGTGTTTTGATCTATCTTTAAAACAGAACACTTCTTTATGTTTTAAAATGAAAATCTTGACTAGAGTTGGAATTGAAAGAAGTTATTTAGCAATAGTGCAACGATCTGCTTCAGCAAAATGGAAACAAGGGAAATTTTTTCATCTATCAATATTTGCTGATGCTAAGCCTAATTTAATACCTCAATAAGGTAGCATGTCACTAGTATTCTCCAAATTCGAGTTGTTGTTGTTTTTCGGGCATTAGGGTGCATCAACATTGATGTTATTAGTGCCATAACTAATACCTGGTGTGACAATGTGGCAAAATTGCCGTCTGTGTGGCCAACTGTAAAGGGTCGGCCACAGAGACAGCACAGTAAAATACTAACATATTGACTAAAATACCGCCTGCATGGCCGACTGTAAAGAGATCAGTCACACAGACGGTATCATAAAATATAAAACTGAAACTATGGCTGTATAATGTATAAAAATACATACATTGACTGGTTGGCTGTAAAAGAGACAACTAGTTTAAAACAACGAACTAACTGGCTGGCTGTAAAAGATCCAGCCATATAAACAAGGTCACAACTAAGAACAGTAATTGGATTGGTGGTTGTATAAGGCCGCCAATCCAATCTAAAACCTAGGCCGATCTGCCCAAAATTTTTGGGACACGACAAACCAAGCTACAAAACATTAAAACCTTAGTCACGTTTTCACTGTCATCATTTAAAAAAAAAGGGACAGATCATTGGCTAAGCCAATGTCTGCCCTTAAATCTAAAAACAGTACACATTCAGTTAAAATAAGGTGTACCGTCAAAGGTACGTCTCAAGCATCACATTCCAGAGGGTCCTCTCAGCAGAGAAGGAAACCATGAGTCAGAGGATGGTGCCCTATATGGAGGCAAGTAAGGAGAACCTCATCCCCCCCTCGCCTGCTGGAAGGAGCTGCTCCACGGCTGAACGGTTGGTTTAACCAGCCGGAGCTTGTTATGCCACTGCTTCTGCCATACATCAAATACTGTTCTTTTCGCCGCTGAGGCAAGGTCCGACCTTGTTGCAGGCTAACTTGGCAGCTACATCGGCTGCCTTGTTCCCCCTGATTCCCACATGGCCTGGTACCCAGCAGAATAAAACCTCCTTCCCACAAGATTGAAGGGAAAGGAGGGCGTCCTGGATGTCCTGGACCAAAGGGTCTGCTGGGTACATGTTTACCAACGCCTGAATACAGCTGAGGGAATCACAGCATATGATGTACTTGATATCACAACTTAACTTCATACACTGGTGCGACTTTAGCAGGGCATAGCACTCAGCAGTGTAAATGGTGTACCTGCTATCCAGCTCGTATGAGTATGTCGCTCGAGGGAACACTAATGAGTAGCCAACTCCGTTAGCCTGCTTAGACCCATCTGTGTATACCGGGGTAAAACTGTGATACTGATTTAAAAATATTCATATATACCTTGTCAGTGGTAAATGGCTTACTGTACTGTGACAGGTCTAAAATCATTGTGGGCCTCTTTAAAAGCCAGGGAGGAGATTTACTCCAACCCTGGTTATAAAAAGCTGGCAGTTCACAACCATATTCTTCTAAAATAGCCTTTGTACGGTAGCTGAATGAGTATGGTTGCTCTACGGCGATTAGCATAAAGCTGTCCATAGTTTGGCCTCATTACTACATCGTGCACACAGGACTACCAGGAGTTGCGGCAATATGTACATAGTGTCGCACCATGAGGAGATGCCACCACATGGGAAGCGGCGGCTCGCCAGACTCAGCACAAATGCTGGGTATCGGGCTAGTGCGATAGGCACCCGTGGCGAGCCAGATTCCTGCATGGTGGGCACCATCTAAAATGCGTAGATAACTGTCCCGTGCCGAACCGTATACAATGCAGCCATACTCCAGCCGCGACCGTACAAAGGCTCTATAAAATCGTAGCAGGCAGGAGCGGTCAGCACCTCACGACCTGCCACACAGAAATTTTAAAATATTAAGAGCTTTCAAGGCATCTTTAAGATGTGCAAGCCAGTTGTGCCTTGTGTCTAAAATGAGGCCCAGAAATCAAACAGTATCAGTAAAACTTAAAACGGTGTTCCTTAAGGTAAGATGGAGCTCAGCTAGAAGGCTTCTGCTACGAGTAAAAATTACACACCGGGTTTTCTCAGCAGAGAAACAAAAACAGGTGTGCACTGACCATTCATCCAGCCTGTACAGCGCGAGTTGCAGCTGCCGCTCAGCGCTTCGCAGGCTGGAGGATGTACCGTATAGGACTCCTTATTATGGCTGAAATGCGATTAATAGCAATGGCAAAAAGGGTCACACTTAAAACTGGTCCATGAGGAACACCATTTTCCTGTATAAAAAGATCTGATACTTCACTACCGACTCGGTACCGGAGGCAACGACGTGATAAAAAAGATTTTAAAAAGTGTGGAAGTTTTCCTCTAAATCCCCATTCATGCATTTGTTTTAAAATGAACATGCCACCGGTTAGTATCGTAGGCCTTTTCAGTATCGAAAAAACACTCCGATAAAGGGTTGGCTGCAGATAAATGTGTCCTGTATGGCCACTTCCAGCAAGATCAGGTTGTCCATGGTAGAATGGAACTTCCTGAATCCATACTGAAACCATTCTGTTTCACAAAGTGAAGTGAATACACACTGTAAAGTGTAGACTTCGCTCAGAAGGAGATCTCATAACTTTTTGTCACTACATGAACACGAGACTTGGTCTATTTTTACAAGAATTGTTTTTGTGAGATATATACATAAAAGAAGAAATTTTTTCCGCTACTAACAACCCTTTTCCTTCTGCCTGCCTGTGTATGTTTTAATAAACTTATTTCAAGAGAACTGCTTATAAACTATAAATATTGTAATATGACTGGTTGTTTTAATTAAAGGCTACTTTGGTCATAACATCTTTTATGCTGACATCACATGCATGCTCTTCATTGCTGAGCTAACAATGGGCAGATATGTTTTTGCTCAGTCCGTGGATGTGCTGTTATAACAAGCTAAGAATTTAGGATTTTTTGTTTTGTTTCTGTAATGACTTAAAACTAATCTCCCAGCAAACAAAGCATATGATTATAGAATTGACCATCAGTATTCTAAGTATAGTACTTAAATATACAATGTCATACAGAAATACATATATATCAATTACATATACAGGGGTTCCAGGTCATTTTGAGCAACAAAATACGTATAAACCCAACTTTTGGAAAAGTGTGAAATTTTGCTGATTTTCGAAGAACTGTAGCTCATTTAGTTTCAAATTTAGAAAAAACTTTGTAACACAAAAGTTGTAGGAAATTTTATCCTCTTTCAAACTGGAAGTAAAATATTTCTTGCTAGAACTCATCAGGCAGGAGTTACAGATGAAAAACTAAAAAAGTACAATTTTTTTACATTTTTTGGCCACAGAAAATTGTGCCGAGGGTGTCACAGGTCGAAAACTTGGTTTCTGCATACTCTCACCAATATATAAATGTCCCGTTAAACTCATTCGGGACTTTAATCTTCAAACTTAATTTCTTCTATTCGAATAACAACTAACTTTCATATGAATTCTTGCAATTTATTAAAATAGCATTCAATAAATAAGGATCCGAGGTCCTTTGCTCACAGTAACAGTTTATCATCAATTCAAACGCACACACCTATTACCTCACTCGCTCTCTGTTTGTTACTCCAGGCATTTCTCCCAGAGTAACCTTAAGCCTTTAGTAAATTTCTCTATGAAACTCATTATGCTACAAAGTCCAAAATTCAACTCATTCAATCTTGGAAAAAATATCTCACACGTAAGCCAATTTTTGAAGCTATAAAGAGTCAGTCAGCATATGTTTGTATTTGTGATGCCTTTGCCCGACCAAGAACGACCCAATTTCATATCTCAACTCAAATATTTTCAAAACAAATCTTCGAATCGACAGCCAGCATACTTCACTATGTAACTACTACCAAGCTCTTTGCAAATAGCAGCAGCCTTTTTTTTTTTTTTTGTTGATAAAGGGTAATAATGTCCAAGCTCTTTAGCACATTTTTACAAGCAAGTGCCCCTCAATGAATGCCACAGGTGTGTTCATCTAGCATCTGGAACAACATCCAGTACCTGCTTTTTAGATGTCCTGACAAACAACCAGTCCTTGCTTTGGCTCCATCAGTGCATACGCTCACACACTTCAACCAATCCATTTTAATTTCTTCCACAAAACCGATGACCAATCAAAAGAGCCAAGTTTTAGATATTCACCGAATTATGTAGCAAAGTATCACTTAAATTTGGTGGGTCTTTAGATTATCTGACATGCCTGCAATACGACAACAGACAGTGACACATGAAGTCTCAAGTCAAGTTGTCAAGTCACTTTTTCTCCAAAAAAACATTTCACTATCTCTTTTGCTGCAATATTGTGTAATTTTGCTTTCTTGGCAATTAAATAACTAAATCTGAAAGAGGCTTGCAGCACACTGATGTAAATTTCAGGGATAGTGACTCTATAGATTTTGCCTTTGTTTGAGATTGTCAATTTATGTTGAAAGAAGGATACAGACTGATCATTGTAATTAGCATGTTTAATTTCCAAATGACGAAATAGAAAGGATGGTTTCAACAAATGAGATGACAGCATCTCTGCACAAAAGACAAACGGTGGCAAAGGGGTAACAAGTTCTTCAGAGCTTGTAAAACCAAACTGAATTACCATTAATTATATTTCCTTCTAATGTGATATGATTCCGTGTTTTACCAAGTTTCTTTCTGTGTCTAGTAGAGAATGATTTATCATAGGCAGGCGATTGTTCAGTACTGCTTGGCACCAGTCTTCTGACATCCTATCAGACACTGTTCCATCTGAAAGATAAGTATCTATTGACTAACCTTTAGAATTTTTTAATTTTTAAAATTAATAAGCTCAGAATTAAGCACTCTGATACCTCATTGGCTAATGTGCTTGCTTTTAAAGTTCGTGACCCACTCTTGGGTTCATATCCTGGAGGGACCAGCAATTTTTAAGAGTTGTGTTTGATCATATGAGCTTCACCAGGATGTTCCATGCTCCAGATTCCATGTTAAACTGTAGGTCCCAGAAGACAGGAACTGATGGTACTACCTCTGACACAATGGCTTAGTATGCCTCCTTCAGGAGGATCCAACCAATCTTCGGGTTGTGAACTAGGTTAATATTTTTTAAAGATCAGAATATAAAATATATCATACCACAAACACACATAAAACTGAAGAAACTCAAGAGCCCAAATATTTTATTCATTACCATTTCTATCATGTTTAAAATAGTTTTAAACAAAAATTACTTTTGTGCACAAGCTTTTATAATCAGCATGTATCTGTGAACATAGTACAATCCTGGCTTACTATACTATTGCAGTGTAATACATATTCTGGGATGCCATAGAATGGTCTTTCAAATTTCAGAGGTATTTTCTGAAAGATTGCCATCAGTGTGTGTGAGTGACGTCAACCTGTAATCTGAATTCAAGGAGACGATAGTATTGATGCATTATCTTTCTGATATCATCAATTGTACTACTCAGAATTGAAGAATATAAACTATGTCTAAGCAAGAAGTGTTTTATTTCATAACCCTTTAACTATTGGGGTTAATTACAATGGTTTGGCGGTTTAATTACAATGGTTTAACGAACCCATGCAAGCATCTTTTAAAAGTGCCAACACGATCAAGTTTGGTAGTAATGTTTGAATCCCCAGCAAGCATGGCTATACGACAATTTGTACTTTTCCATCTAAATAATTCACAGGGTCATTTAACACTCAATATTCTTATAGCTCGATCTACCTTACCTTATAATCTAAGCCCAAAGTACTTTGGTGTAATCCTTGATGGATCACTCTCGTTATTTAACGTCCATTCAACCTTAGCCAGAAACTAAAACCTAAACAACAACATCCAGAAGCTTGTAGGATCTTCTTGGGGAGACAATACTCAGCAAAGAGTCTTGTATATTCTGCAGCTGAATTTTTCCATGCAGTCTGGTTGTACAGTGCTCTTGAGTATACAGCATAATAAACCAAACTATTTGCATATTACTGGACACAATTAAGCCTACAATAACCTACTGGTTTTTAGTTTTAAGCTATCTTCAACAACAGTCTATTCTTAGAAAAAAGGATCTACTGAAATTATATGAAAAAATTCAGCACAACCAGGACCTAACCAACCATGATTTACAAAGGCTCACCTTCACTGATTAAACTCCCATCATCTCCCTGTCTCTGCTAAAGAGCTCACTGAAAACAGTTATGATGGCAATTTTAATTGGCTAACACAATGGACAGACCAAGCTCCAGTTGTGTGGCACTACATACTTCATACCAATAATCCATCTGAAGGTATTAACTATCCTCATAAAATCTGGGTGCCACTAACTTCAACCAGGATGTGTCATGGTAGATGTGGTGATTCAGTGTGTGATTGGGGAATGTGTGAGCCTCCAGCTTGTGATTGCAGTGATGAATACCAATCCATCAATCACAGTTTTTGATTGGCCCAACTGAGCATTCAAAGGGATGACACAAGACATCATACACGGGTCACCACGAGCAGTTGAATGGATTAGAGTGCTTGATATACAGCTACATAACTCTTTTATGTGTATTTGTTGAAATCTTGCTTATAACGTTATATATATATGCAGCCATACACTTCCCACCACGACTGCTTGATAATGCTTTTGTTGCAATGAACACAATAATTACATGATTGATCAAGCCTCAGGCTTACCCATCAGTTTGGCTTAGTGCACCGAGGCACCATATAATGGATGGGGAGGTACAATGGGACTGGGCACTAGCCCAGGCCACTGTGTACTGGCCATCCTGACTGTGGTTTTAGGCTGTTTTCCGCAGTCATCAAGGCGAATTCTTTGGTAGTTCTCTGCCTCATATATTACACATTTCACAAATAAAAATTACACTTTATCACATACAGAAAGCATTTCGTACACAGATGGCAACACTTCACTTCCTTCTTCGTTGGTAGAACAACCAAGCAGTAAGGTTAAAAGGATGGTGTCAGCAAAGGCAGGAAGCCATAAAATCAAAACGCCAAATTTGACCATACCAATGATGAGGATCAAAGGCAGATGACCCCTAATGATGGGAAAGGCTCTTAATGTAAAAGACTAATACACAAGCCCTTCATAGTATTACAACATGCTACTACTTCCTTATACTATGGAAAACACAAATCAGAATACGAATTGTGCAGGTTCCTGAGTATTTATGAAATCACCTGGATTAACTGTGCCAACAACTAGATAACTTTTAGGCATACAATGGCAATTAAAAATGTAGTTTACTGTTTACATGCTTTACTCTGCAACTATAAAGAACTTAAAATGGAAATAATCCATAATCACTACCCAATCAAACTTCCTTGGTCCCAGCTTTATAAGAAAAAAAGTATTAAAGTGCAAACAAACTATAAATATCACATAGCATTTCAGATAAAACAATGTGGTTCCTTAAAAGGTTAGCTTATAAATTTCTGTAATTAATAATCTGCAAAGAATATCATATTTAAGAGGAATCAACAGTATAATATTAAATATAAGTACTGTGACAACAAATTGTGAGACCACCAGATTTAAATAAATAAATACATTTAACATTATTTTTACACACATAGATTTGAAGGG
This sequence comes from Vandiemenella viatica, assembly GCA_031002005.1. Taxonomy (NCBI): domain Eukaryota; kingdom Metazoa; phylum Arthropoda; class Insecta; order Orthoptera; family Morabidae; genus Vandiemenella; species Vandiemenella viatica. The sequence continues at coordinate 117,368,148 of JARYHS010008075.1, read as the reverse complement.
AAATAAAATGAGATGATTATAAAATATTTGGGGAGATAAACCATTTTTTATCACAGCAGAAACATAAAAGGTAAGACCAAGGAACAATTAAGAAATCTGATCTGAAAGCCTTCATCCTGGTTTGAAAATAGAGGGCAATCGTTTTTAGTCAGAGAAAAACTAACAACTCACTGAGCAGTCATAAAAGGATGGAGAATATAAATTAGAAATGAATAAAATTTTCTCGGGTAAGTAGTCAAGTTAGTCCATTGATAAACACAACATTTTGGAGGTCACAACCTCTGCCGCCATTGTCAAGTGACTGACTCAGCCAAAACGTCGTGTTTAATTGATGGACTAACTCTGCTAGTTACCAGAGAAAATTTTATCCATTTGCAACGCTGAGAAAACCTCCACTCTCATATAAATTAGAAATATTATGAGAGAAAGGAAATAGGATAAGATTAAAAATAGTAGAGAATCCATACAAATCAAATCCAAGGAAAAAATGTGTATTAAAATCAAATTATTAAAATAAAGAGATAAAAATAACATATATCAAAATATATTATTGTAATCATAATATACATTGTTGGTTACAACAGGACAAAGTAAAGGGAAGAAAAGGGTTAGAGTAGGGGGAGAGACAAATGAAGGGAAGGCAAAGGATAGACATGTTGAGACCATGTGTGGTGGGTGAGCAGTTAACGCTCTGGCCTCCCATTCGGGAGGACACTGGTTCGAATCCCTGTTTGGGAGTCCAGATTTGGGTTTTCCTTGGTTTCCCCAAATCACCAGGTGAATGCCGGGATGCTGCCTTCAATCCTTCAAAGGTCAAGGCGGAAAGGCATAAGCAAAAATGTTGTGAACTGTTGACAATCCAATATCCATAGTAACCCTGCTCTTACCACTTAAATCAAAAAGAACTGCAGCTAACTGGAAGCATTCTGATTGTATGAACTACAAAACAAGATTGCTATTGTGTGTGGTACCACTGGTTGCTCAGGATTTTAGGTTAATGCTGTTTGCCTGTGACAATTCATCAGCATACTTAACTGACTAAAGATCGTAGATAACATGTTTCACAAGGGCATCAATATGTCTCCCCAGGCTGGTGAAAGTGGCAGTAGTGTGGTTTGTTGAAGGGAATCGAACCAACAGGACCATTTTACTGAAAATGTATACTGCTATTTATGGACTAGAAGTTTATTAATTTGGTCTACTGAAATAATATCAGGGAGAGGAAGGAGGACATTGGGAAGAGAAACCTTATTTCACGGAAGGATTAAAGGAAATAATAGCTGTTGAAGGATGCAGCTGATGAATATGAAACCAGGAAAGAACTGTGCAACACAAATCGGACTGTGCCTAATATTGTAAGGTGTAGAGTGGTCCCTGAGTTGTACTGGCTGGCATGAAGTGCTGAAAAGTAGTATATGTACAACATTTAGTGCATAACTTTTGGATATTACAGTTGGAGAAAACACAGAAGGCTGGTGTGTCTATGTGTTCAGATCATAAAAATGCCTAAAAATCTGAGTCAATGGAAGAGTTTTACAGGCATTTGAACTAGGAATGATAGAGACAGCGAGGTAGATATTAGCAATCCTGAGCCATTCAAGTACCTGCATCAGCGCCACAGTTCTGGTGATTAATTTTAAAGTTGAAGAAAGAGTAATTATTGTTTTGTGTTTGTTTCTTGTTTTTCTACAGTGCCCTACTGCCATCTATGATAAACAACAATTCAAATCCCTTTACTTTTTTAAAAAAAATTAATTATGTCTGTTCATGGGGTTATGACAAACAGTTAATCACCTCAACACCAACCTTGTTTTTCATGAGCCTTTGGATATTCAATTGTTCTAAATTCTTGCAGCCAACACCTAACTTGACTAACCTCAAATTAGGAAAGGTAAGGTTCACATAGTAATAAAATCCCTGCTGCTACGTTAAAGTTCTACTATATTCTCAATAAGAATTATACAAGTCCAAACAATCGATAAGCAATCTGGAAATCTCACCAAGTTCATTGAATGCAAGTTATGAAAAGCAATCAAACCAGACCAAACCCCATTGCAAAAACTGAAAGTCACATTGAAAATATTTTAAACTGTTCAGCTGCACTACAAAATTGTAAGATGGCTGCCCCTGCATCACATGCGGCACTTCTCGCCTACCAGAGCAGAGCGCTACACAAACTGACAACCTTCTCTCTCCAGTGGTAACCAGCAAAAGACACCATACAGCCCCCGTCGATCGTATAAATAGCCTGGCCAAAATTCTTCTGCGTCCAAAGGTCAACTAGCCTTTCCAGGTGTGAAAACTATGTATCCTTGCGTCGATTTCATCATAATTTTTGGCTCCCACTACTCCTATTGTTGTGAAATTTTAACAGTAGCTAGGATTTTAAGTAAGTCACTACCTGTTTTCTTTGATTTACTATGAATTTCTAAAGTAAACGCTACTTCCGCATGCTGCAACAGAAATCCAGCCATATTTCTCAAAGTTGTAATAATGTTTCATCCTAATCACAATACTACATATCTCTTAACGAGGCTTACTGGAAACTGTCTCTAAAAAATTATAGTGTATTCCGAATATGTTTTCTTCCCTTGAATTTACGTTTATTACTAAACTGATTAACTTTACCTTGTGCCATGTGTCTGAAGTTGCTGTATGTATTGCTCGAAAAACAACCTTTAACTTTACTGAGCTTTTCCAAACTTGTTTAAGCAAAAATTGCATTTCTTTCTTGCTATAGGTTCACTTTCTATACTTTTCCAAAATGTGACTTCTCAAATTTAAAGCGTGTAATTGCATTTTAATTTTTCCATACCAGCATTTAATTATTAATGTATTTAAACTTTTTAGTATGATTTCCTGATAATCCTGAATGTCTCTAAAAGTGACTGCAATGTTAACTTTAGCAAAATTATACTGAATCCAATTACATATGCAGATCTTATGTTCAGTCCTTCTACAGCTGTTTAGTTAGTTTTATAACTTGAATTTACTGTTTAATTTGTTTTATTGCCTTAATTAACTTCAAATGATCTAAAGCTGAGGTATAGTGTTGTTCAACTGAGCCCGCTATTCTGTAAACAAATTTCGTTATGCAGTTTACGAAATTCTAGGTTAGCGTACACTATATTTTTTCCCTTACAGAATGAAAAATTACACTGTATTTTGTTGCAACAGGATCTTTCCCATTCACCCTTACATAAAATTTCTTCTACCAATACTTTCAGTGAAACTGCAAATCAATTTAATGATAATCTACAGCACTTCTTATCATACAGTTCTGAAAGAGACATTGAAAAACACAGAGAGAGCCTACATATTCATGACAATATTTCTGGAATTATACAAAAGTCAACCTAAGTAAAACTTTTATTAGTGTTTACATCAGAAGCTTGGGAGCCCTGGTGCACAGCACCCCTTAGCTCTCCGATAGCTATGCCACTGTTCAACATTAGTTTTCAAGACTCATCGAAGGGCAGGTCATTAGAGCTATTATAGAACAGAGGGAAAGGGGTAAGAATTAATTTGGCCAACATCTTTTGTATGAAACATCATGAACTAGCATGATTTTTAAAAACAGAAACATGGACAGCCAAGCAGTTTGAAAACAGTGTCCTTCTGAATGGCAGACTCAAATGTTAACCATTCAAACACCTAACTCGGTATTTTATAACTGATCAAAAATAAATAATCATTCTCATACAGGATATAATGGTGGAGAATAGTAGATTTAATCAGTTAAGAGAATGCACAAGCTATTATCATGTTTTGTACAAATCCAGCAATTTTTCTTAGAAGCAGAAATCCATTGATATAACAAGTTCCATTTCCTTTGCAGTCTACTACTCATTGTAATGATGTATTTAATGGAGATTATGTACATAAAGCTAAGATGATCCATGAAAAGAATCAGACATGACTATGCTGACTAGACGCTAAAAGAAAATAATCTAGGAGCAGGAAGAGGGACAGTAAATACCTACTGTTGGCTCAAAAAACATATAAGTCTCTGATAATATTAAGAATATATAAAGCCGTTTTCTCTCTCAAGTTTCTACATCGTTTGGCAAACTCTATCTTTGACTCTCATAAACAAATGCCTTCAATTGGTCTTTTAACTATTATTAATGTAACCTCTTAAATTTAAGAAAAATTTCTGAACAATGTCTCTAATATTAAAACATGATACTCTGTACAAGGAATGGTATAATCCTTCGGAATGAAAGTATAAACATTTAATAATAAAAACATTCCTCAGTGTTACACTCAGCATTTACAAAAGCATACTTCTCTCCAACTCTCTCTCACACACACAGACAATAAAAACTTTTATCTAAAAATTTGTTAAAAAAGGTTACCAACTTCAGAGTATGTAGGAAGAAAGTTAATCTTTAAGGAAATTCATTGCTGTATGTAAAGAAATTAATTCTACAAAATGATTCATTTCTGAACCTCACCTGGTGCAAAAGACTTCATGTGATTAAACTAAGTTATATATTTTAAATCACAGTGTGCCACCAGATACACGATTCTTAGAAGGAATGTAATTAAAATAAAAAGATAGAAGGTAATGAAATTCTTCCCCTTGAGAAATATAAAATAAAACTAACAGCTTAAACTTTTTTTTTGAAAAATTTATTAACGAGTTTAGAATATGGGCAGTACACAATACAATAAAACAGATTTCACACACTCCCATTTTGTAAAAAAAACATACTTCAATCAAGCACAAAATGAGCAGCCAATTAAAGTTTAAAGGAAGATTAAGAAAGAACTAGTGTAAAGTTATAAGGATGAAGATAATTTTAAATAGCAATCACAGAAAAAAAAAGACACACTGTGACTAGATAAACATAAGTATGATTTGGATGTCATACATCCAAAATTGTTGCTAAAATAACTGATCTTTAATGTATCAATTAAAGAAACTGATGTCAGTTAAATACAAAGAATTAAATAATGATTAAATGAATGTAAAATTACATATTCTGTTAATAATACAGAACAGTGAAATATCTGACTTTCCACAGATTTACAGTTCTGTTTAGGTGCATCATATGTTTGCATATTTCCATTCAAAAAGAGTATATTGTAAAAATTCAAAAAATAAGTACTGCTTTCTGAACTATTTTACAAGGACGATCACCCTATCTACGTGTTTTCTGGTGACACACTGTACTCTAGACAAAAAAATTATGTGATGCCACCCAAAATATATGTACAAGCACAGCCAAGTTTGATGGTAACAAGACAAATGAAATAATGTAGCTACAAAACTTCTACACAAATAACTTAATGTGTAAGAAAGATGTTCAAGGCATATAAAACTACTAAGCTCATCACGTGACCCCTTATACCAACAGCAAGAATGGGAAAAATTTCTGCAGCCAATGCTGCAACATTACTATGAGAAAGGATCTGTGAACCATTATCAATTACTGATTAAGTGTATCCTGAGGTCACTACAAAATTAGTTTACAGTCCAAAAGACCTGTTAACCACTTTTTCAGCTTTGTAATTTTCTTAAAGGTAAGTCTGTAGTCTTCAGATCTTATAAAAATTTCTTTTTTCTTTTTTTTATGCTAAGGCATTCAAGATATCACGTTTGAAAAAATTTGGAGATGTAATAATAAATAAACAAACAGTAAGTCCAGGACTGTAAAACCCATTCTGTAAAACAGACGAAGAGCTGAGAAGACACATGACAATCCTGTGACGAGAAATACAACCATAAGAAAACAAGAAACATTAGAGAGAGTAAATCCATCAATCAGCAAAGATGAAAACAGGAGGGCTGAGGGCTGTGTCAACACAAAAATAAGAACACATTTCGCAACATTTTAGTCATGGTTCAGCGAGAAGTAATACTGGAGCCAGGGTTTCAGATGTACATACACCAAGTCTCACCACATGGTTAATGTGCCAAGAATCATTGTACACATATCCATCCCCTTGCCACAGTTATCTCTCTTAAGCCAAACTAACTGCTAAACCAAAATATTAAATACTATGTTCATCTTTTTAGTGTCATTGCTACCCGTCTTCATCTCTGATAAACATTTTCCTTCTCAAAATCATGTGTACAACTATGAAATGATATTTCTTTATCAGTAACAACTGGCCTATTACAAAAACACAATGAGATATGCTTAGGGAATAATGGTAAGCTGGACACTGCAACACAGTGTATTCAGAACAAGGGATTTCAACACATGGAGTTATGAACAATGAACTCTGATAAATATTTACCTCAAATGATGGAACCTACTTTGTCATCAGATGCATATATCATAGGCTCAATAGAACAACCTCAATGAAAGTCAGACTTTTGCAAACTTCGCAATACATTTTTAAGAGGAACTTACTGAGAATGATTAAAAATAAAAATGAGCTATGGCACTAATTAAATGAACATTTCAGATAAATGGCAAATTAGACAATCACACTATTGGAACACAACTAGTAATGAAAGAAACAGTGATGTAAATCAATGTCAATTGACTTTGGCAATTACAATAAGTATGGACTACAGAACAACCCTGTATAGTCAGCTGATGCCTCAAGAAGTGCAACTTCAACATACACACTGAAAGGCAATCAGAATTTGACACAGCAGAGAACAAGAACTACAGGGAACTACTCAATCAACAAATCCCTCTTTCCCGGCCACCAGAATATGTGTCACAAGGAAGCAGCGTACGTGACCTGTCACCTCCAGAATGTGCTGCTGCAGTATTTGGTGCCATCCCAGTTGTTGCAGGGGCCGTAGATGCTGCCGCAGTTAGTTCATCTTTGCCGTGTCTACTGCGGTCCTCCTTGTGCTTTTTCTTGTGTTTCACCTTGTGCTTGTGACGGCGGCGATACAATGCAGCTACAGCAGCAGGTGTGCTGACCTGGTCCGTGGCCTGCAAAGAGGTGGCACTTCCAACTTTAGCAGTGGGAACAGTTGCTGTGGTTTCTGGTACCTGTTGTGGAACCATCTTTCGGCGGGCCTCTTTTTTGGCCTTACGAAGGGCACGCCTTGCCGCTTTGGTATCTCCACCTACAACCCCGTCAAAGTTCGTCTCAGAAACGGTCTCTTCGACCTCACTTTCACTGTGGGCAACATATCCTTGTACTTTTGCCGGAATCTTGAGCACAGTTCCCTCACCCCGTGCACCACCAAACGAGATCTTAATTACCGGTGTTGTGACACGTGCACCTGTCGTAGTATTGGGTGCAGCTGCAGCCACTGCCGATGCCACCGCTGCAGCAGCAGCTGCGGCAGCAGTTGCAGCATCAGTCCGAGCACGCTTCAGTCCATCTTCGAAGACACTCTCGTCCCAAAGATCTTCCATTGAGCCTACACTGCGCTTTTTACGCAACACCATACCCCGGTCTGTCTCAGAGCAGTCACTATCCGAGTCAGAAGCGTCTCCGTCGCTGGTGCGTGTGGATGCCGCTGGTGCAGGATCTGCAGCAACAGGTGGAGGTGGATCTCGTTCGACGAATGAAAGGCAGTACATGGCACCACCTCCATCAGTGGCACCTCCGCCACCAGCATTGGACTTGTCCCTGCCGCCCACCCAGTAGGCGCCACCTAGTTTGATCTTGTTGGCCCCTTCTCCCAGGCGAGCTACCAGCGGGGGACACTGTTGCTTTGGAGATTCAGAAGGTGCAGGCGTCACCACCTGTTGCACACACCAAGGCACTACCTTAAAACCAGCTTCTAAAAGTAGTGCAATTTTAATCAACTCAAATAAGTACCTTATAAAGGAACATTAATCTGCTAACACTTAAACATGGTCTCTAACTAACATTTTAGTACTTTAACCTTATAATTCAAATAATTCCTCTGCCATAAAATTGAGCATATGCAGCGAGGACTTACCCAGAGACTAAATGTTGTAATTGTATTAAACAGGGGACTTCAGAGTGAAAATAAAGAACCACTGCCATTAAAAATAGCTATTTAATTTTCTCAAAAACCACTGTCACAAATTTCTGTCAAGTTTGATTGACTTTTTTAGTGTCACATAAGTCTAGCTGTAACAGGCGATACATCACCACAGTCATGTTTTGAGTAGGATTTTTAGGTTCATAAATCAGCGAGTGGCATTTACAGTTCTTTCAATTTACAAGTAAAATCTGGGATTTGTAAGACTACTGACTATATAGGAAACACAACAAATTAAAACAAAGCTAAAAAAACTGATAAAATATAATTGGTATTTTGATGTCAACTAGACACCAGCACATATTGCTAAAGTTACACTGAAGAATAGCAGCTGGAAATGACATAGTATGACAGATAATTCTCTAAATTAAAACAATTAATCAAATTCCTTTTTATGGCATGTTTGTTTTAAACCACCACAGCATTCTTACAAAACTAATATGCTAAAATAATTTTATAGCATATGTCTCTGTAAAAGATGTTGGCTACGTTATGTCATAACTTCTTCCCCTATGCTAACAGAAGATCAAAATTGTTATTATTACTACATTTAAAAATTTGAGATTATACATTACGGGCTTCCACTGAAATATGTGAAATTAGGTGACATTTTCCTTTCTTGGTTTAAAAAAAAATAGTACCATTAAAGACTCACTATTCTAAGCAGCAACTCACTAGAATTACATAAAGTAGTAGTATAAAGATGTTGCACCCTGAAGATAATCCTAAAATTGAAAGATCAGACTTAAATCTAAAAGAAAATGTTGAAGATTTAAGACATAAACCATAACGAAACATGATTTTAGTATAAATGTATAGTTTAAATATTTATCTGGTTGCAATTAAGGATTGCAATCCCGCAGTGTTTTCAATCCCGCGGGATCCCGCGTGGGATTTGCGCCAATCCCGCGGGATCCGTGCGGGTTGGTACAAACAGTTTTTCAACGCATATATTTAAAACATAGTTACTTAAAACGTTAATAAATTAAATAATAATTAAAGTAATAAATAATTTTTAATGTTAAATGATAAAAATTAACAGTTAACAATACTTTGATTGGCAAAATGACATTAAAACTTTTTAGCGTCTCTTAAGTGTATTTCGAGGTTTTACATTTTTGTTTTTTAATCTAAACCAATTTTTAAATAAATATTAAAAATGGAAAACATTGAGTCTTAGGTCATATTATGTGCCTTACAATACATCACATAAGTTTAAAAATATGGTTTGCTTAATGGCCAAGTTACAAGAGTTTTTTTTTTTTTAAATTCTAAATAAACGTTCCATAACATCGAAAAAAAAAAAGGGTTTCATTTCACAAAGTGAAGTGAATATACTCTGTAAAGTGTAGACTTGGCTCAGAAAAAGATCTCATAACTTTTTGTAACTGCACAAGCACGAGACTTGGCCCTTTTTTTTGCGTGATTCATTATTATATCTCCTGATTCCTTGATTGATATTACAGTTGATTCAATGTTATTAAAAGAAACTACTCACCAACACGTAAACTGTCAAGTATTTCAGATTTACTTAAGTGGCGTAACGACGTTTTTAGAGTGGAAATTATTATATTTTTTTTTTAGAAAGAAAGGAGACTTTCTCAACGAATGATTGCAGTGAAGTCCTCATAGGTCGTATCTCCGGATTTAATTACAAACACACGAAATTACACACGTGAGGAAGACGGCGGAGACAGCCATCGAAGTATGATGTTCCTACAACACAATTCGTTGATACACCCGTGAAAATTTCATAATAACTTTTTTTACCTTTAGTTGAAATAATAACAAGGAGAAGAGGGATTAATCGAAAGCCTGAGCGGCACATATAAGAAGATGGCTTTCCTCAAAGAAACGCATTGAGGCAGCGGCCAAAACAACAATAAGTCAAAGGATATAGTCCTACAATTTCCTTTTGATAGCTGTTAAATAAATAGGTACGCGATCGTTAAAATTACGATAACATTAGTTTCATATCAACGAATAATCAAATTTTCAGCCGCAAATTAGGAAATTGTCACAATTACTTTATCCGCAAATACGGAAAATGGGAATAATGAAACCGTGAATAAAAAGCTGTAACCGTGCGACACTTAAAAAATAATTATATAGTTAGAAAATGGTACTAAATACGCACCATAACTCATATTACAGAAATGTGTACTCGAAACAAACGTAAGTTTTGATGAATACGTAAAAGTGTATTTATTTACTTACGAATGACGAAGGTTGACAAAAACAAACGCATATTCACATGAGTCAAATGCCAACTGCAAGGGTACAGGCAAACAGTGCAATACATCAGATAGAGACCGAGTGGGTCAGCGAGTCACGCAGACTGACACGCGTTTCCGCCGGATTTTGCGGATCTGCTTAATTTTGTGCGGGATCCGCCAGACTGTCTAATGATGCATTGCAATCCCTAGTTGCAATATATGGAGTATGGCATTTGGCAGAGACAGACTACTAGTGTCCATTCTGTCTACTCCTAAAAGAAGATCCACTTGAGCCGGAAGAGACTGTTATGTACGATTTAGGCCTGGTCCCATTGCTGAATATCTAAAAGCCAATGGGCTGATAATGTGAAGAAGACACTCAAGAGTTATGTCAGGGAATACACAGTATAAAACAGTGTATAAAGTCAGCTGATGCAGCAGGGAGTATGCAGTCAAAATGTCTGAAAGGCAGAAATGAACAGAATAAAGTTGAAATGTGATGTAGAAGGCAGAACATGTTCGAGAAAGAGCAAGTTTCAACCTACCTTTGGATAACAGTCTTTTTTTTTTATCTGCTTAACGTCTCTCTAACAGCGAGGTCTTTAGAGATGGGAGAAGGGGGGGGGGGAGGGCAAGGAATGGGAGGGAATTCGGCCATGGCCTTTTGAAGGAAGCATCCCAGCATTTGCCTGGAGTGATTTGGGAAACCATGGAAAACCCAAAACTGGATGCCCGGACGGGGATTCGAACCGCCGAATGCGAGGCCAGAATGCTAGCCGTTACACCACCACGCTCAGTGGATAACAGTCACAAATATAGTAGTTATAAAACAACATTAGCAGTCAGTGTATGGAGAGTTAAACTGATTTGGCAGAGCTTCTCCTGAAACTGTCAATTATATTATTAAGAGGTGGATAAGGTTGAAAAAAGAAGTAAAAGGAATTTCTCAACCAGGAACTTTTATTAACGTACAATTATTATAGCACATTCAGTGAAAACAATAATTTATCATGACGACTGTGTCTCAGGATTAATCCCCACTAACTACAATTCAGTTCCAGAAAATTCTGTTGTTGGGGAGAAAAGAGGAGGAAAAGATATGAGTTTAGGCCAGGTTTGGTCATTGACTACAGGAATAAATTTATGAGTCCAGATGATGAAAGCTGTTCGACAGTAATGGTCACAGCAGATTGGTCTGGAAAGGGGACATAAAAATAACAGGTATTTGACCAAAAAAAAGCTAAAGACAGTAGTCATTTCTTTGAATTTTGTTCTCCATGGAAGCAATTTTTGTTCGATTGTTTGTCAATGACAGTGACTGTGTTGTGATTGGTTTATTTTTCCATCCTTTTTGTTAAAATAATTATATTACTAGAGTCAATCCAATCAGGTTGTATGAAGATACAGCCATATCTGTGCGTAGAAAATTGTGTTTATTAATGTGCACGTTGTTGCTACACTGATTTTAGTCTTTTTTGTTTGTTTTGTTTTACTGGTTGTTCATTTTCTGTCTTTCGATATTCTATGATTGTTATCTGTTGAGATATTAAGCAACTACTTCTAATTTAATTGTTATGCTCAAAAAAAAAAAAAAAAAAAGGACACAGGTAAGTGATAATGCTGAATGAGTTTACAGATAAAACAGAACCATACTAAATTTGATGCAAAAATTTACAATCAGGCAAAAACCATGCTGAATTAGAACCAAATGTTGAGACAAGGTTGGAAATGATTGCTAATTCAGATTGTCAATTTATGGAGTTAAATGAAAACTGACTCAAAATTTTCTGAATTTGAAATTCATAGTTGACAATGAAATTATTTAATTAAAGAATGACATGAACAAATAGCAATCATACAAATGGTACATATAAACTATAACCAAACATTTGAGTACATAAAGGGTATGGTAGATAATTGTAAAATGTAGTGTATCTAACAAACAGGTGAAACGATGCAGTGTGTCAAATAAACAGGTGAAACAAAATGCAAACTGGGGGTAGGAATAAAATTTATTCATAAAGTACAGACAATAGAGAAAGAAGTTCAGTGAGTAATGAATGAGGTGGTGTGTTCAATTTTGAGGTTGAAAAAGAGTCAAGTGCAATGTAGAAAACAGTCCTAGAGTTTGTTAAAATGGATGAAAAAAAATGAATAAAACAGTTTCAAACACTGAGCGTATGGAGGATGCTCTGGTAAAGGTAAGTTAAAATTTGATGAATCGTCAAACAATGGTGAGATTGGAGGCTACGGATAAGGAACAGCCCTCCAATTTGGTCACTGTAGGCAAGGGAATAGCATATAATGTTGATTGGAGAAGTAGGAAAACGAAAAAATGATGGCCCAGGTAAACTAATATCTGTAATTGGAGAAACCTTGACAGTGGCAGAAAGTATCAAGGGTCCCACAGAAATGTATGATATAAATAGTATTTTTATGATGAAATTTCTCAAAGATGAATTTCTCTACAGTGTGTCACAGATTGAGAATCCTTAGTTATAGCACCTATATTAGTACAATAATGCAAGCATACTAAATAATTTCCACCCACTGATAAGATATGGAATTTTTTTTCTGGCATTGATATATTTAGGATGCAGAAAAGAACAGTGAGAATATGTTGCCTAAAAAGATTAGAATCGTATAGAGCAAATTTCATAAACCTCACCATTCTAAAATGTTCCATGTCTGTACATCTATGAAATAATTCTTTTCTAAAAAACAACAAACGGGATTACTGGAGATAGCGATCCCACAGGAATTGGGGTCATAATAATGCAGCAGTCAAACAAACACAAGACACCAATAGAAACACTTTTGTAAGGACATTTAACAGTGTCATGCTGGTCCAGGCTGTATTACAACCTAATTTCTACTTGAATATAATACAGGCTGCATTACAATGGAATTACTGCTTAAAAATAATACGTCTTGTGATTGATTACAGCAGTATTATGACGTCATTAGTGAATGTTGTTGCAGCGGAATCGCAATCTCCAGTAGACCCCAACAAACTAATATAAAATGATATGGTACATAATTAGTTCACTAGAGGACATTCAGACATCCACAAAATGTTTTGCAGACTAATACATATCAAAAAAGTATTTTAAATTCAGGAATAGCACTCTATAATCAAATTAAATTAAATTAAATTGCAATGAGCACATGCCCCGGTGGCAATTTCCCTAAACACCCATCTTCCCCCTTTTCTGCATCCACCTACATTTACCGTTTACAAATTTTAACTTTAAATTCTTTCAATGTTTTTGGCAAATTATTCATCATTTCTCTTGGTAACTTATTCCAATCCCTGACACCCTTACCTAAAAGAGAGAATCTTCCTACACCCTTGTGCCTGAATTCGAGTGGCAGCTTGTGGTCGTGGTCATCTTTTCCCTTCCATGCATTACTTTCAATTCTTACACCAATATCTTTCGATGCCTCATCACCAATATACGCCTTGTACACTCCCATGACCCTCTTCACCCTCCTTCTGTCTTCTAATGAGTCCCATTCAAGCTCTTTTATCATATCTGTTACTGATTGCGTTCTGTGATAATTTTCAGAAACAAATGCTTCCTGTAGCTCATTTAAAATAAATTTAAAGGCTTTTGTAGTGAGGCACAGTTTTTACTCTATTAGTAAATACATGGACTGGATTTCTGAAATTTTGTTTTGTCATTGTATTATCAGGCACCCACCTTCGGCTGGTTATCCCTCTGGTTCTCCGAGAAGAGAGGGCGAGGACTGCGAGAAGGAGGTTCCCCCGCGGGCCTCTCGCTGCCCGCGGCCCCGGGACGTCGCGCCCCCGACAGGTCCACGTTCTCCGAGTTCTCGTTGCAGATGGAGCGACATTTGGAGCAGAGCACTTGTCTCGGCCGCAGGCGCACAGTCATGCGCGCGTTCTTGTAGCGAGCGGGCGGCCGCACGGGCCGGCGCACGTGGTGGAACGTGGGAGGAGGTTTTTCCTGAAAGTACGAGAATCGCTGTCGCAAGCTGAACAGCTTGTCCTCGTCCGCCCCGGCAGCCACGGGTGCCGCCACTGCTGGGACCGTCACACCACAAGGCAGGTGCCTGCAACACGGAACGTTGTCACTTCTACTGCAAGCCAAACAAGTCTCAAACTAGACCTACTATAATAAATATTTTTTATCAAAAATTAGTCGCCATCTAGATGATGCAATAAAATCTAAAACTAAAATAGCGGAAAATCTGTAAACGTCCAACAGCGGGAAAATTTATTATAAAATCACTAAAATAAAATGCTTTATGTGAATCAAATAAGGCAAAGTTATCAAAAATACCAAGCACAACACACTTTCTGATGAAAGCAGAGATAATGGACTACAAAATCTACCCGTAATTGCTAAAATTGTTTGCCGGTGATACCTCGATGAGAGGCAAAACGCGTTTGATATTGAAGGATCAAAAACTAATTGCTCTGGAATCATTCAGCAACACCCGAGACTCGATATTCAATGTGGCAGACGCAGTTGATGTGAGATTCTTTATCGCGACTGGTTGTCGCAGACTCTCCTGGGACGCACACAAAAAATCCCGGGGTTTAACATTATATCTAGCTTGGTAGGGCAATCTGGAATGAAGATAAATGCCAAGAAAATTCAACATATCAGGTACACTAATGACTATATTGTGGAGTAGGAATTTATTGTTGAAGACGTTAAGTGTAAATATCCTAGCATAACATTTGATGGTAAACTGAATTGGATCAGACACACTGAGCCGGAGATAGGAAGGTTTCAAAATTCGTCACTCAGTTGAGAAAAAAAGGAATTGGGTTACAATAGTTTGGTCAGACCATTGATTGAATATGGTGGTGTAATATGGGAACCACATTCTGGGTACCAAATACAGGTGTTGGAAGGATGTAAAGGAGGGTAAAACTAGATTTGTTAGTGGAAATTACTCAGAACACAAAAGATTGGTGTTGTTAATTCACAGATAAAGTATCAAAGAAATGTTGACTGGATAGGAAAAAGTAGGGAAGCAATCTCTTTTTTCCTCCTTGTAAATTTAGGTTCTAGGAAAGGGTCTAGAAATCCATATGGCAAGGTTTTATCTGAGGGAAAACTGCTATTAAGGCGTTTAGTTCAATTTCATGTCTCTAAATAAAGAAATGACATCTATCTCTTGGTCACCAAATTAGCTAGGAGCGTTCAGGAATTTAAATTATTCGGCAACAGATGGTTGGTACAGAAACCAATCTATGAAAAATTCAGAAGTTTATTACGTTTTAATCCTTTTTTAAAAAAATGAAAATGCATCAGAAAACCTTCACACGTCGACTTTTTTTTTTTGTATTTGTTAGAGCTTTCTGTACGTCCAATCCTACGTCGCTACAATTGGGATAGGCTTGAGGGCTAGGAAGTGAAAGGAATTTAGCAACGTCCTTTGAATGAATCATACCGGGCGCAGGTTGTGGAGATCGGTCTGAGGAGCATCCTGGACAAATCCAGCAAATGATTCGTTCACGTAGATTGCCAGACATTGACCCCGCGGAGTATACCTGGAATATCATCTATAGAGCCGTTCGTGCAGGTTTAGCACAACCACATATTTAAAAGCGGTTGATCGAGCATGGTGGATATTGCAGCTTGATATTGCTGCTTCAAAATCAAGCTATACAGATACAATTAACCGCATGAAGTGCATCGCTAAATACATTTTTTTGTAATGACAGGATTTCAGGATTCAAAGTATGCTCAGCATAAATTATAAGAATTAACTTCAAAACACAACTTCAGTTTGAACTGCAAGAGCACTAAAACACGCGGATAATACATTGCGGTATCACCATGTAGAGTTTATTCTTGTGTTTAGGTTAAAATGCGGACTGGAGCAGATTAAAAACGTCTCCAAAGGCACAAGGAACTGTATAAATAACTTATTTTGACTTACGATATCTCAAGAACTACCGCTAAACGATATAATTGTTTATCACTATCAAATTGCGGCTATACGATATAGTGAAAACCCTGTATTATTAATATCAAGCAAAAAATTACTTACCATAAATATTACACTTCTGTTACTCTTATTGAAGAGTTAATATATTGTGTAGTAGTTTTAATAACGATTTCCTTTTAATTATTCTTATCAAAATACATGAAACCGGGAATATATGGCCAAAGACAAATAAAATATAAACAATCCAGAGATCAGTATAGTCGTCTGTGGTCAAACGCTTCAGATCCATCTTTTACAGTTAATGAAGTATTAGTAATGATTATTACATCTGATTCAGTTATTCCATTTATTTACTGTATTCAAGAAAACCGAAAACTAAACATTCGAAGTCTAAATATTAAACAGAATTCTACGTTAAATAGTGTGTTTTTTTTTTTTTTTTTTGTGCCAGTAGTGAACATCTCAATTACGGTGTGATCCATATCTCTTAATTTTATGTCTAGAAATGTATTTCATTATTACATATAACTCATCAGCTATTTCTGCAGACCATTAGCTCAAAAAGTTTGAAAACCCCGTCCAAAAAGCTGCGGTAGTTTTAGCGGGCCTCCCGTTCAAATAAAGAGACACACGCAGCTTGCTTACAGACTTATAGTATAGATACTAGTCTTGTGTAGTTCGCGAACGAACTAGTTCGGAAGAGCGCTCCCACGAGCGAACTACGCGAACTAGTTCCCAGATCTCTCGCTCCTTAGTTCGTTAGTTCGTTCGATCCTTTCCCGAAGACCAACTTTTGTTTTAGTTTATTATCTAAAAGGTAACACAGTTCGCTGTGGACACATTTCACTGAATAGACAGATATAAAAAAAAACAATAAAAAATGTAACTGTTAAACATTAATAATTATTGCAGAAGTCAAAAACGGAAATTTAACATGGAATGTGAAAACAAAACACACTTTGATCCCATTAACACTTAAAAGACAACTATCAGTAACCACAACTATTATAACAAAGAAGAGAGCGCGTGAAGTAGCGCTAGCAAAGCGAGCGAACGAGCTGTCTTTCTGGAATTCCAGAGCGGAGCGACCTAGTTCGTGAACTAAACACAGCGCTACCGCTCGCGAACTAAACTGAGCGGTATACGTTCGCGAACTAAACTGAGCGGTACCGTTCGCGAACTAAATTGAGCGCTACCGTTCGCGAACTAAACTGAGCATTCCCGGTCGCGAACTATTACCATTCGCCGCTAGGATTACCAACATTTTTTAGGTTAATGGTAGAATGTTTTTTTAGAATAACCTATAAAAATATAGTACACTTCAAAAATATAATATTTTACGAAAGAGTAGAAAAGGACAAAGGATATGTTTTTTTACTAATTTATTTTTTAAGCTATATTTTTTTGCACTTCTTGCATCTTTAACAATTTTCTGTCTACAGTATAATTGTAATATGCTTTATCGCTTTCAGTTGTTAAATTAATGTCGATCAAAAGCTCATTTTTACTAATGAAATACTGTCTTACTGTACTTTTACCTAGATTTCGTGTAATATTGTTATTTCAGAGTAAAGTTCGTTCACTTTGATACTCATTTTTTCTCATAAATTTAGAACCTCTAATATTGTCTCACAGCCATCAAATGAAACATCGTGTTTTAAATTTAATTTTTGGATTTTCTATAGCCAATTGCTTTCATTAAAATCTAACTATTTACTAAGATACTCCAGACTTTTATCAACGAATACTAGAGCATTATTTTTAATATTATCACTTTCTGTGGAGAATTTGGCTTCTAAAGGCTTTTTCTTGTTTTCTTAACCAAAGAAACAGTATCTTTTACATTTTTCTAGCGCTGATTTTAAAGCTGACATAATATAATACTTATCTCAGTCTGTTGGTTAACAGATTTGTGAAAGTTATGTAAAGAAATGACTTGCGAAATTCAAAAAGATTTTAACTTTTGTGTCTTCATCAGTTTCATTCGTCGCCAAAATATTGTGAATGTGTGTTGGATTATCCTCCTCTACACTAATAAAAAAATAGCTCAATGACTTCCAATTACTGGAAATTTACGCACTTTCGTTATTGTTACCACTTTCTCATTCAAGGGTCACTGTCATTTTTATATGTCTAATTGTTAGGTATCACATTGGAAGTATTACTGTTACTTTTCTTAATAATATAGGTAATATTGTTTCTGTCATATAGTACTTAACTTGTAGCCAATAGTAGAATTATATTTTGTTCATGATTTCCAAAACTATATTTAATATAAAAAAGCCGATTACTTATAAACGGATATTTTAATTCATCAAAATAAACGCATTTATAATATTTTATAAGTAATGTTGTTGTTGGTTAAGGGCGCGTCGACGGCGGGGTCATTAGCGCCTTTTATAAGTAATGTTTCTTCCATGAACTAATAAATAAATCCATTAAAAAATTAATAATTCTACGAATGCATGTAAAGTAAATAGTAAAAACAGCACAGTTATTCAGTTTACCCATTTGTGCAAAGGACAATGAGCACTTTGGTTTATCGGTGGCAACTGATCATGCTAATGTCATTTGAAAGGGCTATTATTAAGCAATAACTTTTGTTAAGAAGGTCATATTAAATTCCATTTAGAAACGACAAAAAAATGATTATGTCCTAATAAAACTGACATAACAAACAAAATAGCGCGTGCAGTAGCGGTAGCATGGCGAGCGAACGATCTGTTTCTCTGAATTCGAGACGCGAACTAACGAACTAAAAGAGCGAACTAGTTCGCGAGGGAGCTGCGAACTAAACTGAGCGCTCTTCTTCGCGAACTATAATGCGCAAGTCTAATAGTTACGCATTTTTGATTTCTAATTGTAGGTTTCGCTAAAGTCATGTTTATTACTGTTCCTGTATTGTGATATCCCTACTCGAGCGAGATGAAAATTTCTCAATCTGGCAGTAAGTAAATTCGTGAGATCTTACATCCTGCTGACAATATTTTGAGTTCCCGCGCATTCCGCCTCTGTCGCGCATGTACCTACAGTGGGATCCGAAACACGGATAGTCCTGGCATATCACATATGATCAATCATAATTCAAGCGCATTAATCACTCAGCTTGGAAGTGAAAGAGCGTGCTTTTTAGTACAAAGATACATTAATATTATACGTAGCCACCCAAATCAATCTTTGAAATGCGATTTTAGAAAGTTTGAAAAATAGTTATCTTGGTTGAATCACCTTTCGACTTGACTTGAAATGTTTTCCAACAAACAATTTTTTTTTAGATTTGGAAATAGTTGGAACTCAGACGGCAAAATCTGGTAAATAGGGTCAATGTATTTCTCAGTTTTCACACTGCCGGAGCACCTTTGTGGGTAGGTGTATTTTATTCCCTTGTAATCCAGGACTCTTCTCACATTTTTTTCATCCAGTTGACCCCGCAGACTTGCGTAGTATTTGATGGTAATTTTTTGATAATTTTCAAGATAATCAATAAAAAGCATTTGTTTTTAATTCCAGAAAATACTGGCCATCCATCACCTGTCTAGCGGATGAAATCGACCTCGTCTTTTTTGGCGCAATGCCACCAGCTTCCACTCACTGTATTGACTGTTGTTTCGTTTCTGGCTTGTAATAGTAGGCCCACATCCCATCCGGAGCAACTAATTAGAGCACAAGATTGGTAGGATTCTTGTTGTTGTTGTTGTGGCTTTAGGGCGCGTCAACGTCGGGGTTATTAGCGCCCTAACAAATGCCTGGTGTGACAATGTGCCATAAAATTCGATTACCGTCTGTGTGGCCGACCCTTTTACAGTCGGCCACACAGGCAGCATAACAAAATAAAGTAGACTAAAATATCGCCTGCATGGCCCACTGTAAAGAGGTCGGCCACACAGACTGCAGGGCGAAATTTAAAACTGATGCAATGGCTGTAAAATGGCCATAAACGATTAAAAAACACAAATATTAACTGGTTGGATGTAAGAGGGCCAACCAGAATAAAAGGATAAACTAACTGGCTGGCTGTAGAAGGTCCAGACAGGTATAAAATGTCAAACATAAAAACGAACACATTTATTCATATAAAATAAGGACGGTTCTTGAATTGATGGCCGTAGAGGGCCATCAATTCAATCTAAAACCTATGCCGATCTGCCCAAAATGTTTGGGACAAGACCGGCCAAGCTACAAAACCTTAAAACCTTGGCCACATTGTCACTATAATTGTTTAAAATAAGGGACAGATCGTTGGCTAAGCCAACGTCTGCCCTTAGGTATAAAAATAAAATACAATCAATTAAAATGTGGCGTACCGTCAGAGCTACGCCACAAGCATAGTGTCGTCTTTTTCTTCCGCCGAGGCCTTCTCCCCTTCTTCTCCCTGCCAGTTGGGGATCTGGGAGGGGAAGCGGAAGGGGACCTAATGAACATAGTGGGGTCCGTGTGCTTAAACTTCGGACCCCGAACTTTCTGCACAGTTTGCTATCCGCTACTGGCAGATGGCATTGCCGTTGCTACATCTGCTGCAGATAATGCTTCTGCAATGGGTGCTCTTTCTGCTGTTGCAGAGGCACCCACGTCTGTAGCTACTGTAACGGATGGCTGTGCCTTTGCTGGTAGACTTGCTGAACCTGCTGTCGATGTGGTCGAGTTTGTCAGAGTGTTGCTACCGACGTCCGAGGTCTTAAATGTAATGACCTTGATAGGTGTGGCACCACATCTGCACTGACATGAGCACATTTGACTTGTGCCCATGTCCGCAACGGACGTCTGGGTAGCAACACTTTCTTTCCTGACGGGAGTTGATAACGTCTTCGCGAAGCTGGTAGCGAAGACTGGTGGAGCCAGAGCCTTATATCGCTTCTTATCTTCGCCATACGATATCCGCTCTTTCGTTTTCAACTCCTGTATCTTTTTTTCTTCCAGATACAATCGACACTCCCTGCACCAGGCTGGATGTGCCCCGGAGCAGTTAACACACACCTGTGGGAGGGTGCAACTACAGCCTGCCTCATGTGCAGCCTTTCCGCATTTCCAACAGGTGGGGTTGCTCTTGCAGGTCGCCGTCGTATGACCGAACCGCTGGCACTGAAAGCAGCGCATTGGGTCCGGTACATACGGGCGAATATTTAAGTTCAAATATCCTGCCTTGATGTTTTTGGGCAACGTCGGAGTGTCGAACGTCAGGACGAAGGTGGCTGTCTTCTCAAGACTGCCGTTAACCCTTCGTTTAATATGACGAACCTCGACCACATGTTCTGTTGACCACTCCTTAAGGAGTTCCTCGGTCTCTAAATCCATAAGGTCTCTGTTGGTGATTACACCTTTGCTTGAATTTAGAGTTTATGGAGTTCGCACTTCACTGCGAACTCCCCGAGCTTCTCACACTTAAGGAGTTGGACAGCCTGCTTGTGGGTGGATGTTTCCAAAAGCAGTGTCCCATTCCTCAGCTTTTTTTTACCGATTTGAGGGTACCCGCAATACCCTCTAAACCTTTCAGAACATAGAATGGAGAGAGACCTTCTCAAAAGATCCCTGCACCCTTGTCATGATAACGAAGGCATTTTCTATGAGAAAACCCTTGCCGTTACTGTACGTTTGTTCCGGAGGGGGCTATCAACCCTCGCCCGCTTGTTTGAACTGGGTGTATTTTTATTTGCCTGCGACACACCCGGGCCGCAGGGGTCTTTGGTTTTTTTGTGAGAAGGAATTTTGGTCCCACGAGAAAATACTAAGTTAAAAAGAAGCGCTTATACAACAGGGGTGCGCAGGTGCCCCTGAGGTTGTACGTTAAGGAGTGATTTGCCTCTCACCCATGCACCTCCTCGGCACGTGGCTGACCTTGAGGCTGAGGATTTTTTTTAATAGAGGTTTGTACCGTCCTCACGATCCGGGCGATTAAGCCAAGATCCCCGTTCTCCTAGGCACACAACGTTCCACCGCCACGCCCTACGGTGGTCGTTGAAGCATGGTAGGAGATTACGGTGTGGGAAACTTGCGGCGCTCACAAGTTTCCAGCTCGGGCACCGCGGGTTCGCCAAACCCGTACCTGGCACTTGCGTACCAGGCCCCTGCGGTGGGTAGGATTCTCTTTTTCCTCTCTTCCGTTTACCGCTTTACGTATCGTCGATGTCGAGATCATTACAGCCGATTAGGGAATGGGGGCATACAACAATACGGAAAAAACCGGTAAAATCCTTCTTAAAACGGTACAAATATTGATTCCTCAGACTTCCGCGGCCATCTTTATCCATGATTAACTGACTTTCGGGATATGCCGCGTTGTTTATTTCATTACCTGAGCTTTCGGCTGGTATCCTCCAGCCTTCGTCAGAGATACTGTTTATGTTGACATAGCAACGAGCGCCAAGTATCGCAGAGTAAAAGGCCGCTATCTTCGTTGATGGTACAAATGTTGTTTAGAAATTCATTTTCACATTTGTTTTGGGGTAGCATTAAACAATTGTCGTACCCATCTTACACACGACGTGCTCATATTTAAAGCGGCCTGTAGACGATCAAATTGTTTGTCAAACTTTACGTGTTTGTCAAATTATTTTAGAGTCTGCGGCCTTGTTGGACTCGTTTGTCAAACAATCAACGTGTTTGATGGAAATTTTGATTGAAGGCGTGTTTGTCAAATAAGTTTGAAGGTGTGCGGCGGTGTTTGTCAAACATTAGTTCAGTTATCGCCTAGTAGTCATGGAGAACGCGTCACAAAGTGGATGACAAGGGTCTGAATGGACATAATTTATCTGACAAAGAATTCCTGTTCCATATATCGCGATCTGACGGTTCTATGGAATATAAAACGTAAAGAATCGAGTACGCTAAATACTTAGTATCTGGTCTCCAAGAACCCTATATAATAGTCCCCGTAGCAATATCTTCCATGTCTCCTTTCCTTGTTGGATGTAATTTTTTTGTCCCATAAGCAAATTGTGTAAACGACAACATACCATACCTACACTTCTTCCATTTGTTGGAGATAATTTAATGGGTTTTTCAAAAATCTTAAAATGACTTGCGAAAATGCCAAATACGTTTTCAATAACCCGCCGAGCGCGAGATAAATGATGATTGAAAATCCTTCTGTTATCATTTAGCACTTGTTTATTGTAAGGTTTCATAAAATTTGGTAGCAGTTGGAAGGCTTCATCTCCTACAATTACAACGGGCATTTTTTTAAAATTAGTATTCGGCAATTCCTCTGACACTGGAATCTGCAACTGAATATTTTCAAACAAATTCGAGATGTATTTTTAATTACTCCTCCATCTGCAATTTGTACCGAAATCAACCATAAGAAATTCATAATTGGCACTGGCTATACCCATTCAAAAGTTTGGTTTGGCGACGTTTTGTTTCGTGTTATTATCAAGTTTGACAATTTTCAATTTCTTGCCAGTAATCGATCGAATAATAATCTGGAAATAATCTTGGGAAAAAAAGGTTATTTCATGAGCAGGACATTAATCTAATCATCGGGTTCCATGCGTTTTATTTCTCGTAATAAATTTTCATGTGTATCTCTCTCTCTCTTAGTTTCAATCATTCTCTAGAGTCTAGCTCTAGACCAACGTATAGCCCTAGAATCAACAGTAAAAATGTTTTCTTTATTCCTCATTGCGGCAAGGCCAAAACCGAAACTAAAGACAAATTTGTTTAATGTTAGGTTTTGAGCGTTTGCGCTGTTGTTTGATGAAACCGTGATGTTTGACCACAGATTTGTCAAACAAATGATCGTCTACAGGCTACTTAATTCTTGATGTAAAATGAACCGTACCAGTTATTATCACATGCCTACGACCTCAGCTGTATCATACACCTTTAATCGTCCAATAATACTGTATGTTGTGCACCTTTTCGATGTTTTCATCCGTGATCGCAGTTTTTGGCCGTCTTTTACGTGGGATCATTTACAAGATTTGTGGAGTTAGGCTTAAATTCATCCGTTTATTTTTTACACTGATAAAAACGAGGAACTAAACACCATCTAAACTTTTGAAATTTTGGATAAACACGCTTCCACGTACCTTTCTCAAACTTATCACCACTGCAAACCACTTCTATAGATCATGAAGGATCTATTCAAGAATTTCAGTAAGTGCAGGTCACAATTGTGAAGTAAATATTATGAGAATGTCTATGAGTATATCTGCTCTTCTTCTACTTTACCACCTTTTCCCAACATTTTGGGGTCAGCTGCGTCAGATGAGGGAGCGTCCATAAACCACGTGGAAATCTACGCTGGGCTACGTGGGAGGGAGGGGGGGGGGGTTCTGAGCCAGGCCACGTGGCTTTCCATTTATATTATTTGTCACAGTTAAAGTGAGGTACAGAAGGTACAGAACACACAACAGCATGTGGATATTTATTTCCGTTGAGTTTAGATGAGTAGCCGTCCCAAAAAATCACCAATACTTGAACGTTTATGTTCACCGCAAGAAACAAAATTTAATCTTGGCGTGCTTAGAATACTCAGTTCATGCAGTCCAATTAAAGAAAGACTGACACGCTTATTGGCTTATCATCTGACGGAACAAGTGTCATGGAAAAAGTTGGTGAACTTCTGCCCTGATACCTGCAATTGTGCATTTTTACACAGTACAGAATCGGCCATTAACGTATTATATATATATATAAAAAGAAGTCCTACTGAAAGAGAAGTCGAGCGCCCAGAAACAACAATGACTGACGCGGACGTAGATGATGGGATGGGACAATCGACCATAACACTAATCATCCGCCTACCGAAGTGGTTTCCCGATAATAATCTCAAAAAAGTACGGAAAGTTATTAAGCTTTTCAAAAAGTCTTTTATTCATGATCATTTCATTAAAACCAACGAGCGGCAGGCAGAAATGGTATTGTATTTAAATGCTTTTTAAAAACTATTTTGTACATCTCTAGATATGGATCCGTAAAGGCCGTATTCAGATGAGGCGTCGAGTAGAGATTGTGACATACTAGAGGTCCGTGTGCTGCGTGCGAGTCGATATACTAGGGGCGCCACTGCTGCGTCCAGTAGCCACGCGACAGCTGCAGGGAGAGAAGTACTGGGTCCGAATTCCTTCAACTAATTTAATAATGAACGTACTTAGCGTACTACTATCACCTAAACCAAGCAGCAATAGTTTTGTATTATTTTTTGTTACACATGCACATACATTCTCCACCATCATCTAGTACACATTTTTTCTAAAAGCTGTTTTTCTTGTGACTAGCCACTTATCTTAATTCATAGTTAACCGAATTCGATAAATTTTAAAGATCAAGGTCTCCGCTTTGGTTATATCATGTACAAGTGAAGTAAGGGAATTGCGTTACAAAACTTTGGTCAGACTATTGATTGAATATGGTGATGCAGCATGGGATCCACATTTTGGGTATCAAATACAGGGGGTGCGAAGAGGAGCAGCTAGATTTTTCTCCGGAAATTATCGCATAACACAAGAGGAAGGGTGAAGAGAGTCATGGGAGTGTACAAGGTGTATAGAATTAGCAATAGTGCATGGAAGCGAAAAGACCACCACGATCACAAGCTGGCACTTGAGTTCAAGCACAAGGGTGTGGGAAGATTTTCTTTCGTAGGTAAAGCGGTCAGGAATTAGAATAAGTTACCAAGAGATGATGAATAATTTTCCCAAAACGCTGAAGTAATATTTAATGTTGAAATTTGTGGAAGACAAAACTGGCGAGTACAGTTAAAGGGTAAATCGGTGTGTAGGGAAATTATTACCGCCGGAGCGTACGCCCTATTGCAATTAAAGTAAATTAATTAAAAAAATGAATTTTCCAGAATTCGGTCCTTAAAGTACAAAAGTATCATGAAAGTTTTTTTTTTTTTTTTTTTTTTTTTTTTTTTTTTTTTTTTTTTTTTTTTTTTTTTTTTGCGACGAGCCATATATCTCCTTTCATATCTAATCAGAATCGATAAATGAGATATTACTTTAAAGATTAAAGGTCACTGCTTTTGAAACATAATAAATTAAGAAAGGAATTTCCCGGAATTCGGCCCTTAAAGGGCAAAAGTATCCCCATTTCCGAAATGTGTTATTAGGGACGAATTACTTATCTCCCTTCACATCGATAAATGCAATCATTTTAAAGATTAAGGTCTCCGTTTTGCTACAACTAAGAAAGGAATTGTCGGAGGTCAACTCGTGAAGGGCTAACTATTAACTATCAAGGACACGCGTGAGAAACAGTTCTGTTAGGAAAGATTTCATCATTTCTAATTATTGCGTCAGACGTTGTGTTTTGCTATGTATCTGTTTCAGTTTACAAATAAACAATTCCTACTAAATAATCAACCTCTCTAATAATCAAATTTTGTTCACGAAATTTTAGTGCGGTCCCTCAAGTATGTGTTCTGCTTACCTTGAAGCAATTACAAGTCTCGCAAGTGCACAGTTTTCACAAGAAGATATATCTTCCATTAAAATGTCAAGCGAATCATCAGAACACTTCACTGGCATGCGAAAGAAGTAAAAGATATTGTTTTTTTTTTTAAATTGAAAAAAAATCTTGTATGAGTGATTCTATGAGGAGTCAATCTTGATCGCAATCGTATACCTCTGATCACTGGATTTTATATTATGACCTAAGTGTAATTACATTTTACTAAGCTTCGAAGGTGTCTGGCAGGGAGTTTCCACCACACAAAGTATCTGGCAATAGATGACGTGATTTATAATAGTATTCCGTAGGGAAAAAAAAAAAAAATCACGCTTTATACTATGACGTAACTAGGCATCAATTTTATACATCTTCGCTTCCTGTTATTTATCGAAGCCACCGCCACTCTACGTTCATAGTAGCCAAACGTTTTTTTTTTATTTTTTGTAACAGTTTAACGTCCCTTTTTAACAACGTGGTCTTTAGAGACGGGAAAGGATGGGGGCAAGGAATGGGAAGGAATTCGGCCATCGCCTTTGAAGGAAGCATCACGGCATTCACCTGGAGTGATTTGGGGAAACCATGGAAAACCCAAATCTGGATGCCCGGACGGGGATTCGAACCGCCGTCCTCCCGAATGCGAGGCCAGAACGCTATCCGTTACACCACCACGCTCGGTCCAAACGTTCATACCTGCTGTAGCGTACATGCGCTGAAAAAATTGCAGCCTTTATATGTGACATAAGTCTGGCGTTCACGGGCTCTTGGACTATTATGTTCCCACCGAGCGTGGTGGTGTAACGGATAGCGTTCTGGCCTCGCATTCGGGAGGACGGCGGTTCGAATCCCCGTCCGGGCATCCAGATTTGGGTTTTCCATGGTTTCCCCCAAATCACTCCAGGTGAATGCCGGGATGCTTCCTTCAAAAGGCCATGGCCGAATTCCTTCCCATTCCTTGCCCCCATCCTTTCCCGTCTCTAAAGACCACGTTGTTAAAAAGGGACGTTAAACTGTTAAAAAAAAAAAAAAAATTATGTTCCAGTGGCGTTAACACATGCGCGCGATACTTGGAGTGCAGTGGCGTAGCTAGGGGGGGGGGGGGGCGGTGGGGGCGGTCCGCCCCGGGTGTCACCCGTTTGGGAGTGACACCCGCATTTCGAAAATAGTAATCGAAATTAGTGTTATACAAAAAAAAAAAACTTCTTTTATACTTTGGTGTCGAAACACGTCTACTTTTATTGTTATGAATATTTTGTTTTTAGGTTGTCTAGCGCTTTTTCAAATGCGATCCGGGGGGCTGTGCTCATTCCTTATAGTAGAGTATAATTGTCGGCTTAAACAAAGAGAGCATCGCTCTGTAGCTCCAACAATCACAAGAAATCGTTGATTGTTGTGCTTGCCGTCCGTCACTATTGTTTGGTTTGTTAGAAGCGGTGGTGGATATAATGTAAGTTTTCTTGTATAAAAGAGGAAGTTTTAAAATTAAAGGTTTATATAAAATTGCTAAAATCATAGTAATTAGACGGTTAAATTGTAAATCTCGTAAATATTTAGAGAAAAGTGTTAGATTTTCCTTTGGAAATGAAAACCAAGCGTATGTCGGAATACGCGTAGTCTGGGTTTCAAAATTGTTTGTTTATTTAGAATTCCATTAGCTTTCAAGCTAAGATTTACAAGTGCTTTGAAGTTTTTTCTAGTAATTTTTTGAATTTATTATCTGACAGATTTATGATGTACAAACTGAGTACATTTCGTGTTATCCGATTTACACTCTGCGTACCTGCCTATTATCGACAGTGCACCTATCTTAGACATAAAATCACATCATGTTCGAATTTATGCTAATAAAACTGCATCAAACTAGCAATACTGTCAGGTTTCAAATCAATCCGAACGGGTCCAAGTGTTCGTTGATGGTATCGTCCGTCGTTGGTAATCAATTTTTGTAGATCATTTGTTTAAAACAATCGGAACCGTAACTATTGTGTATAGAACTATAATGTAAATTATATATTTTTTAAACTGCATAGAAATGAAATATAAATTGTTAAACTATGTAAATAGAACTGTAAAGTAATGAAATGTGAATTGCCATAAAACGCAAAGAACTTGGCTGTGCGGCTGATAAGGTCGAAAGCCATTTAAATAAATAAATAAAAAAAATGTCGGAACCGCGTATTTTGCTAGCGAAATCGTAACATTAGTAAGCACTTAAATTCTAGGTTCATGTAAGTTTGCTATGCTTTCTGCTGATCGAGAATATGCAAATATGATCGCGATGAAATAAATAAGCTTTTGATTCTCTACGAATTTTCCATAATAAATTTAGAGAAGAAGAAAATTTGTATTATGGGTATCCTCTCTGTCGAATACAGGTGAATTCCTAAATGACAGGGATGTCGAACTTTTGTTCCTGATCAAACTGAACGAACATTCAAGCAGTTTACAACATTTTTATTTATATGCTACAGAGCGGCGCTAGAAATGTAAAATTAATACGTGAAGACGGTCTTCAGTACATACAATGTCATATTTAGAAGTCTGTAGCTACGTGTATCTTAGGCGGATAGTTCTTATATTACCTAAGCCGTTTTTTTTTAATTGCGTTGTTTTTATATTGCATTTATTATTCTATTTTTATGAAGGAACTTAATGTAGAGTTGCTTCTCTGACTATACAGTCTCTCCCAGGGTCTCACGACTTTTGGGACCCGGATTCTGGGTTTGCACCGATGGAACCCCATCTGGGTCTGGAATTGCTTCTACTTGATCAAGCCACTTCTGTTAACATTCCTCTCGATATCCCTTGCGAAGTCATTTAAATACAACCTATGTTAACGTTTCAACAACAAATGATTGGGTAGTTTTTAAATTTATAGCGAAATATTATGGTCGCCCTATTTACACTGGCAAAAATTAGAATCTCACCATGCATACAGGAATGGTAAATTTTAGGAAACTTTGAAGATATATCCAGGGCCATACCCAGAAGAAATGATAACAAATGGAAATGGATCAGGCTAAGTTATTACCTTTAGATACAGTTTTCTGTAAGAAATGCGTCCAACTTGAGCACCAATACATTCGTGGATCCTTGCCGACATTGAATCAACAAGTGTTTCGAATGTATTCTTGGGGTATTTCTCTTTACGCCTGCATGTCTTTTGCAGTCAGTCGTTGCGCAGTTTGTGCTGGGTCACCATGTGATCAAATGTATCTACTCCTGGTATCCCAGACATGCTCTATTGGGGACAAATCTGGGGACTGTGCTGTTCAAATTGTGATCGAAACTCCTTGCAAGGCTTGTGTAACGATGGCCGCAATATGAGGACGGGCATTATCTTGTTGTAAGATGCGATTTGAATGGTGAACATGAAGGGTATCACAATAAGATGCAGTAACCCGTCCACATAGTGGTGGGCTGTCATTGTGCCATCAACAACAGCCGACTCAGTCATGCTGTCGAAACTGATTGCCGCCAAAAATGACACGGTGACTGCACTTGTGATGTTCTGAAATCACAGCAGGTAAGCCGTTTTCCAATACGCCTGCGAACATGTCGTGAATTATCACTTTGCCACAGAAGAATGGAGACTCGTCTCTAAACACAAATGTACGTCATTCACCTGTCCTTTTGTGTTGCATTACGCCAGGTTAGATGATGCTGGCAATGAAATCAGATTAATGGGACACATTGCATAGGGTCAGAGAGTGTACTCCAGCTTCAAGCAATTGGTTTTCAATCGTCCGGGGAGTGGGGTGACTCTCTCTGTAACCACTGCTTGGATCTGGCCTGCAGTCAACCATTTGCCAGCAGCAGCCACCAACACAATTTGGCGGTCTTCACGTGCTGTTATCCATCTGTATAGACCTAGGGATTAGAGCCTTCTATCATCACTGTGTAACAAGTCTGTATACTGACAATGCACTACGGCCAATCCTTTGGGAGATTTCACGATATGATGCACCTTTTTAAAACACGTCAATTCTCCGACCTCTCTCACAGTTAGACATTTGGGTGTAGAGAGTTGTCACTCTTCGCCTGGGCATACTTAGCCAACAAGAACTCGTGGACAACAAATGTCATGTTACACCACACTGTACGCCACTACGTTAAAAAATATAAAAAAATAGCAATTTACATAATAGATAGCCGTTCTCATATATTACATGTAAAACTTTCAATTTTAATTTAATACTCTTCATGTGGGCATACTTGGGGCCAAATTTCATTCATTTATCACAACACCGTCTGGGTGTTGGGATTTTAATTTGCGCCAGTGTGTGTATCAGTTGCTACGTGTAAAGTGTAGCTCTACTTCGCCAATACTGGTCTGTACCGTCACCGCAACGACAGTCGGCCAGTGGCAGCTCGCCCCCTCGCGTCCACAATTTTCCATAGCTCGCCCGTGTTCCTACCCGGTCTTTAGTCTCCTTTAACGTTTTCATGTGATTGTTACAGGGAATCAGTGTTGGGGATGACAGGTAGGTTTGACACCTTACTTTATTATACTGTACTTTATTTTGCACAGTTTTGGTACGAAAGTACATTAAAATACTTTTTTATCTGACTCATGGAATCACCTATCTGGTTGATCTTTTATGTACAAAAATAGTATCACAGCGCAGTATTAACAAATCATTACCACACTGTACCGGAATGAAAGATTCTCGCATATTTCAACGCAATCGCAATGAAATGTCAACACTTCGCACTTGACGTGTTTGATTTTGCTTGAGGTTCTTTTCGATTCATTCAGTATTTTTTTATTTAGTAAATAACGAGGTTATAACATATTTAAACCGGGACCTTCAGTATCCAAGTCGCATGCAGTCATTTGAGTCACCAGTCCGAATGCAGGTTTAACGAAAATTAAATTTTCAAACATGATACAATGAACATACTTTTTTTCTATACCATCTATTTTTGCTATCACGAATCAACTTTTATGTGTTTAAATACATATTTTTCAGTACTTCTAGAATAGTCTGGCGTATGGTTACGGCATGCGATTCGGGTGTGGAGGTCCCCGTTACAAATGCAGATCTCAGCTGCAATTTTTGTGGGTCTTAAAATTGATCTTCAACTCTGGCAATGTTTTGATTTATTAATGCGAAGATGCTAGAACAATTCCTACATGTTAAGAACATCTTATGAACATGGATGAAAAAAAAGACACTTGTTTTAAGACCAACAATAACATGAAAACAACATTTGGTAGTAAGGGAAGTGAAATTTCCGAACTCTCTCTATGCGCTTCTACACATCCAGCAGACCGACATTGGTCCACACCGTCAAAACATAAACCAATCCAATGATGGCCGGCTGTCGGCCGAGTGTCGGACGACATGCCGTGTCCTTTGGACAAACTTCGATCGAGTGAGCGCCAATAGTAAGAAACGTGTCGCTGCGGTGACGGTGCGGAACAGTATCAGGCAAGTGAGGCCCGATCTTCAGAGGAGTTAAAATTATTCTAAAACCACTTTCGATCACCAGTGATCAACACGTGGCTAAAATCTTGCATATTGATTATTGAACATGAAGTAAATCAAATTTTTAATTTTGAAAATGCGATTTACGGGTTTGCAGCTGTTAAAGCTAGAAAGAGGGGATTGTGAAAGCAATTGTTTTTATTTTATTTGTACATCTTTTAAATGTTGCTAATCTTACAATTTTATTAACTATTACTTTTAAATAACAATAAATTTTTATTTAATTATGTTTCATTAATATCATATTTTACACTTACAAGATGATATATTATACTCAATTTTGGATTTAAGTTTTCAAGGGGTGACACCATCGATATCCGCCCCGGGTGTCACCCACGCGCTACGCCACTGTTGGAGTGCAACCAAAAGTATTTCCTGTGGCTACTTCGACACCCGATGTCTCACGTCCCTCTCAAATGTCGACAGAACTTTGCGCTGGAGCAAGTGGCTGGTGTGACGTCACAATGACCCATAAGCAATTATAAAATCACTCTCTTCAGGAGTGTGAGAGAATACTGTCTACCGACAGCACTTCCACCAGAAGAATGATACGTTTGTCAGTAATTTATTAGATAAGAAAAGAAACAGACTGCCAGATTCAGATAGCAAATAGAGACACTAAATATCTAAAAATGAATGACATTACTCAGAACTAAGCCCTCTTATTAATAATGTTTTTCATAATATGGTATTTATTAGTCAAACTTTGAATAATACACCAATATGGTAAACGTCTTTTAAAACAGTATTTTTAGAAATCTGTCCTTGTTTTTCTATGTATGATATTTTACACTTCACTTCATCGAATCACTATTTCAGAAAGTAGCTTACGAGCCAAAAAAAAGTTAGAGCACTAAGTGTTACATTATTTTATTATAAGAATGGAAGTAGTAGTGTTTTTATTTCCTGAAAAGGGGACGCGGGTGAGGATCTTTTCTCTTTTTTTCGTAAACTGGGCGGTAGGCAAAA
Organism: Vandiemenella viatica; assembly: GCA_031002005.1. Classification (NCBI taxonomy): domain Eukaryota; kingdom Metazoa; phylum Arthropoda; class Insecta; order Orthoptera; family Morabidae; genus Vandiemenella; species Vandiemenella viatica. Next base: position 117,335,212 of record JARYHS010008075.1, on the reverse strand, counting down.
TAAAGTTTCTAAAGGAATGATATCCTTAAGATACATTCTATTAGTTTTTACTTTATTTTACTGACACTTGACCTGTTGGCGATACATACAACTTTAGTTCGTAGTTATTGGAACATTAAAAGTACTAAAAAACGTTACAAAGGAATTAAGTCAGAGATTTAACAGTAAAAATATTATAAACTAGTACTTTGAACAGATCATTTCGATTAAAATTTTAACAATAAAATAGTAAAAACCTAAAGTTCTGTAAATGATAACTGTTTATAATATCAAGTAGCATGGGTTCCACCCAGTTAAGGTGCGCTTCCTATGCAGCTGCCTGCTACAGCAGCGCTTCCTATGAAGCGGCGGCGACCCGCGTTCTCGAAAACGGCCGCATAGCTAGCTGCAAGACTGTACGGGTCCCAGAGCAGTGTAGACTCAGCCGCTAGCGGAACAGTCGAAATATGTCAGACCGAAAGCTGTTATTTACCGCAGGGGAGGATGAAAAATTGGTGGAATTAGAGTGTAAATGACCTTGTATATATGATGTTTCTTCACCACTGTACAAGACCAGTCTGGGAAGGGCAATGTTTGGAAAAAAAAATAATAATATAATCTAACAACTTTATTAATATTGTTTATTGCCTTTGCGTTATTCGTTGTTATATATATTGTTTCTATGAGGTGTTTTTTTTCATTATCTCCCTTCGTATCTAACCGACATCGATAAATGTGGTATCATTATAAAGATTAAGGTATCAGATTTGATCATATCATATCATATATTAAGAAAGTCTTTTTTTTTTGTAAAGTTTACCCTTAAAAGGAAAAAATATCAATATTTCATAAATGCTGTTTTTTGTGTTATGAGCCATTTATCTCGCCAGATACCTAACTAAGATCGTTAAACGAAGTATCATTTTAAGGATTAAGATCTTTGTTTTGGTGAAATCATGTATTAAGACAAAAAAATTTTGGAATTCGGCCCTTAAAGGGTAAAAGAATCAATATTTCCACAACACGTTTTTGTGTTACGAGCTATTTATCTTCCTTGATATCTAACTGATATAGATAAAGGAGGTATCAATTGAAAGATTAAGGTCTCCGCCGTGGTTACATCTTATTTTTTCGGAATTCGACCTTTAAAGGGTAAAATTATTATTATTTCCGCAAAGTTTTTTTTTTATTATGAGCTATTTGTCCCCCTTGATATCTAACCGAAATAGATAAATGAGCTATCATATTAAAAATTAAGGTCTCTGCTTTGGTCAAATCATATCTTAAGAACGAAATTTTTCGGAATTTGACCCGTAAAGGGTAAAAGTAATAACTGTGAAGGTCGTGTGTATGAGACAGTTTAGAGCCAAGCCGTTAGATAGCAGTAGCACATATCACAGAGCTCGTATTAATAAAGTGCTTCACTGGCGTCGACTTTTGTTATGTACCTATTACATTAAAGAAATAAAATTGAAACATATGTGGCGGTTCTTCTTTAATCCTATTACAAACCCCCTAACCTTAGTATTCATTGTATTCGCGAAATTTTTGCACGGGTCATCTAGAATTTATTATTACAGAAGCTTTCAAAAATACAATCTACTTCGCGTTATGTGATTGCAATTAAAACTTTATTTAGTATTTTTATTGTATTAATGATTGTAATGGATATAGCAAAATGCAAAGTTTTCTGAAAGTTTCCACTATTCGTATTAAATCACACATAAAATTAATATTATGAATTCATATAAATACAAGTAAAAATATTAATAACATATGTACGTATTTTTAATATAATACAATTAGAAAGTAGCTGTAATGAGTTCTGCAACGCCACTGCCTTGGCAGGGTGTTAACCCTACACCTGCACGGCTGTTAAAGTATTCTGCGAATGAGTCTTGCACAGAAAACAAATGATACTGATAATGATCCAAAATTTTCGGTTGGTAGTTGTTCTTTTTAGTTTATTTTATAATGAGATGTAATGACTTCGCCGCGCCACAGGAAGCGCCCCACTGCGCGGCTGACACCCGGAGTCTGCCGCTGCATAGGAAGCCCACCTTTATATTTCTATGTTGTTCCTTGTAACGAAGCGCACCATCCTCTGATATATTGAGACGTTTCCTAGCGCCAGGAGATGACTTACGTTGACTGGGTAGCTTATATCCCATTGTTTTAAATCTTTCCAGAGTGTGTCTGATTAATTACGTATCCAATACAGGAGTTGGAGAGGGTGCAAAAAAGGACTGCTAATTTTTTTCTGGAAATTATCGCAGATTGCAATCAGTGACTGATATGATAAAGGAGCTGAAATGGGATTCATTGCAAGACAGGAGGAGGATGAGGAGGGTCATGGGATTGTACAGGGCGTATACTGGCACTCGATTTCAGGCACAAGGGTGTGGGAAGATTCTCTTTTTTAGGTAAGGGTGTCAGGGATTGGAATGAGTTACCAAGAGAAATGATGAATAATTTACAGAAAACGTTGAAAGAATTTAAAGATAAAATTTGTAGAGGGCAAATGTAGGTGGCTGCAAGATAGGGGGAAGATGGGGGTGTAGGGAAATTGCCGCCGGAGCCTGTGCTCCATTGCAATTAAATTAAATTAAATCTATGAAATTCCTACATCCGAATATGAGGTGGTTCCTATCAGCCTCCGATTCCCCGTCGCACTGACACAACGGGGAATTTGCTAAATATATTTTGTGCAAGTGGCTTTTGACTCTATCGTGATTGAATTTTATCCTCGATATTATGGATACTGCTTTTTTGTGGCATATTTTTTTGAAATACTGTGTTGTTGGTATTTGCGGACATATCAGCCTATAGTGCCCTCCTTGTGTTGATCAATGGATTGCCACATACCGTTCCAGGCCTCAATTGTTTTCTGGCGGATTACTGGAATTACGTCACTTTCTATTAATAGTTTCACTAGGTTACCGGTTTAAGCAGCTAATTTTGCTAGAGAATCCACTATTTCGTTGCCAGGAAGCCCAACATGTGCCTTTACCCAGATAAAGGAGGTGTTCATTCCTTGTTCGTTTATGGTGGTCATCAACTCCAATATATTGTACAGAAGTGCTGTCCTCCCTCTATCTTTGATCTCACCGCCCAGTTTTACAGTGCCGATTTACAGTCTGTGAGAACTACAGTATTCGGCATGCGCTTATCTAGTAAATATTCCAGTGTTTTAAAGATCGCTACCAGCTCAGCAGTAAAAGAGGACGTTTCTGCTCGTAGCTTAAACAACCTTGCCACTTCGTTAGTACTATCAAAAAAGGCGCTCCCAACTATGTTGCAAGTCTTGGAACCATCTGTGTAGATATGTGCGACTTCTCCATACAGCTTATAATCACTTAGAAGATTATTGTTATTAAAAGCATGTTTTGAATATCTCAGATTTTCTATGATCTTAACATCTTGTGAGAGAGAGCACTTGTGACTGATATTCATTAAGGGGGCATCCATAAATTACGTGAGGTGAAATAGGGGGGGGTTGGCGTAAGATTTTGGAAATTTATGTTGGACTGCAGAGCTAAAAAAAAGTAGACAAAACACGCGAAGGTCGATTTTAGGGGGGGGGGTATTTCGTCGAAAAGTGGGACTATACCAGCAGTGTAGTGCTGCAGCTGTAATGATGTGTTTAATTTTATGCTTTTTTTTATTTAAGGCTTTACGCCTCGTCGACGTCGAGGTTATTAGAGGCGGAAAAGAACTAGGGGCAAGGAACGGGAAGGAATTCGCCCATGGCCCTTTTAAAGCATTCACCTGGAGTGGTTTGGGGAAACCATGGAAAACCCAAATCTGGATGCTTGGACGGGAATTCGAACCTCCGTCCTCCCGAATTAGAGGCCAGAGCGTTAACACTGAGCAAACATTAAACAATTAATTTTATGATCTTGTGTGTTGGTTAAGTAGTGTTGTATTAGTGATGTATAGCTTTTTGAGTGAAACAGAAACAAAAAATTAACAGTAATATTTTATTACGATACCAGATCATTACAATAAAAATCATACATTACTAAAGTCTAAGTCTGCCTAAAAATATTAATTTTAAGTCTTTAACCTCTTAAAACCAATGGTGTTTAGGCAAACTTTGAATTCTGTTCCTTTGCTGACTGAATATTTGAGCAGCCTTCGAAAATAAACGTCTGGATGCAACAGTAGTCCCGACAGAGTCAATCAGATGTTGCCCCAACTCGGTTTATATCTAAATACTGAGTAGTAACAGTTAGTTGTTCTAGAGTTATTTCGATTCACAGCAAACGCCGGCAAACAGTAGGGAGAAATTGATTTTATTAATTCTCTCATACGGACAGGATAGCCAACTGTAAGAAAAATTCATGATCACCGTTGTTATGTTCCGCTAATTGCTCACAGGTGTCATCACCTGTTAATGACAGTTACTTTAAATTGAAATAATTTAATCTTGAATAAATTTTATAATTCTATATTTATTTATTTATTTCTATATTTTTGTCATTATTAGCCACAGTTCGTTTTCTATTGATTAGATGTTTTTATTTTAAAAAATCGATGCATCGAATATAAAAATTCTTCGTCAAAACATCGAATCAATCCGATGTATCGTATGACAAACATCGAATGTATACGATGCATCGATGTTTAGTGAATATCCCTACTCCCAAGAAACCAATTCGCACAGAGTAATTATCCTTGCTTTATAGTTTCCCTAAGTAATGTATTATCCTACAATAGGTCAAGAATTTTTAATGTAAGTGCATTGCCGGTTTTCTGGAACTGTTTTGCTACAAATCTTTTACTGAGATATCGGCGCCTCAGTACGAGAGGAATTTCCACGGATTCAACCAATAGTGTATTAGCTGGAGTTGTCAGAAATGCCGCTAAGCAAATCCTAAGAGCCAGGTGCTGACATTTACCCAGGAAGTTCAACAGTTGTTTGATGCAGAGCCATAAAGTATACAGCCATAATCAAAGTGGGGTCGAACGATGGCTTTGTAAAGGGATATTGAAATTTTGGGATCCGCCACCCATAAAGCGCCATTTGTAGCTAGAGTAAATTTATTGCTTTCTCACATTTTACGACTATTTCCTGTATCTGACGCGTCCACCTTAGCTTTTTGTCTAAATATAATGCTAGGTATTTGACACATTTCACTAATGGGAATGTATGTGTGCCGACCGAGTCATGATGTCTTGAGCTACTGGTATCTTATATCGGGTAAAGGTTATTACTGCAGATTTTCCTGGTGATTGATTGAAGCTTTTTACAAATCTATAACCAATCCTATCTATTTTCTTTGCAAGCTCACCTATCGATTTTACAGTTAGAATTACGGTGTTATAACTAATTGTCCTGAAATACCTTAGAATAGATCTGATCTATTTATAGCCATAAAATATTAAATGTTTTCATATTTGTCAATAAATGTTCGAAATGATTCTCGAAGAACAGACCGAAAACAATTTAACATTAGTTTTATCACTACCAGCAGTTCTGTGAACGTTATTTAATCCAGTCGATACAAGGCAGACTGAAGATACCCGCAAGATCCGAAAACCGTCTGACTAGATGGTTCACATTATTTTTCAGCCCTTCCGTGACTCGGCACGTAGTGGGAGGTGGAAGGAAACTATTGCAAACTTGTGCTTAATTCACGTAATATGACATCCGAATCGACGTATATTAATTTAATTATGAGTCTTACTTACGGCTATAAAGACTCTGTGGTCCATACAGCCTCCGCCACCAATGTAGGCAATTCTCGCGAGTGGTGCACCCCTGACCTGTTCAAGGGCAACCCTATACGACTCAACCTTAGGGAGCGTCCATAAACTACGTGGATCTGTGGGGGAGGGGATTGGTTGGAAAGCTACGTTGGGCTACGCGGGAAGGGGGGGGGGGTTCCGAGCCATGCCACGTAGCTTTAATTCATATTATTTGTCACAGTTAAAAAGAGGTGCAGGACACACAACAGCCCATAAATATTTATTTCCGTCATTTAATAATCTCCGTAAGTAATTTACGATAGTATGACAAGAGAAAACAGTACGAAATGTATTCTGGAATCAATATGGAAAAAAGCTACGTGCTACGTGGGGGAGAGTGGGGGGTCACCGGAGGCCAAAATGGAGCTACAAGTTTTATGGACACTCCCTTACTACTGAGATCGAAGGACACGAACCCAATCATGAGAAAATATGAAATTTACATTGATAAAATTTATAATTGAACCATTTGCTGGACCTGCATACTACCTGTTACCTGTGATTCTACTGAAGATGGCCATTTGCTTTATGCTTCAACAAAAGCCTTAATTTTTATGTTTATCTTGAGTCCTGGAGATTGTGCAATCGAGCGTGGCAGGTTCACTTAACTAAGAAATGATGATAAGTCTATTTTAAATACTTCTTCGTTTATTAAAACTTGTGGAAAATAAGATAACGAACGTTCGTCTAAAAATATGATTACAAAACACAGACATTATTATTATTTTTTTAAAAAAAATAATTTGAACGCGTAGCGGCAAAATCAGATTGTACAAAAATCTGACTCGCGTGCACCAGCTTGCAGTTCTCTTGCTAACTGGTCACGCCATGCGACGACATTTTAAGGACAACTGAATATTCCAGAATAATCACCAGGCTCGACAATCCACACATTTATAAATTACTATACAAAAATCTATTAAGTGAAAATAATTAATGAAACTTGACCGATTTGACTCTAAACAATTAAAGATGTTGCCCAAGTGTTTTTTAAAAATAATTTTTAATGCAATGAACAAATGCTGGATGTAGTGTTACGCAAGTGATAAAAACAGTTTAGTGACTAAAAGAGTAATTAATAAAATACATGCAAGAGATAGGAGGAGACGTCAGGGATACACGATATAAGCGACAGGTGCATATCGGACATGGCTGCCAGTCTCCGGAAACATTTTTGTACGTATCGGAGGACAAGGGACCACCAGAGAAGGACACATTGTACCTCTCAAATGTTGAAGAACAGCGAGGAAGCAGTTTTCAATGAGATACGTGATATATGGCACCCAGTAAGAACGATTTATGGCAATTCTCTTTGGATATCGGTAATTTCTGTAGAGTGGGTAATTTAAAACGACTTTTTGCTGATGGAGAATACGAGAGTAAGCCAAAAAAATTGCAAAACGAGATAGTGGCAATAATACTCAAGGTAACTTCCTGAAATTTATTTCACTTTTCTACATATTCACCCCGTACATTTAGACAACTCTTCACAAATCCTCGAAAGCCAGCGGCAAAAAAAGGTTATTTGGCTGCTGCAAACAAGTAAAACAGTTTGGATCCCGGCAACTGGCGGGACACCCACCATACACAAACGTTGCGAAACTTCAGTTGCTCAAGATGAAAAACCTACAGCTATCGCTACGTCACCCACCTGTCATTACGAATTTGTTCCGCCCACTGCACCGTGGTTTCAGTTGACACCTGCACAGGACAACCAGAACGCTACTGATCTTAGATGTTGTGACTCATATGCCACATGTAACCACCCCACCTCTATCTATAGTATTTGATAATTACAGTTGTTTATTTTAAAGTTAATTATAAATTTTTTTCTCTTGTGATAATGAGTCAAAGTGTAAAAATGAAGCCTTGTTTCGGAACTTGTTTGTCAATAGACTCGCCAACCAGCTTAGGGATTGTGCATAAACTACGTAGCTCGGTCTAGGGGGGGAGGGGTTGGCTGGAAAGCTACGTTGAGCTACGTGTGTGTGTGTGGGGGGGGGGGGGGGGGAGGTGGGTTCCGAGCCAGGCCACGTAGCCTCTCTTTTATATTATTTGTCACAGTTAAAATGAGATAAAGAACACAAAGAAGCATGTAAATATTTATTTCCTTCATTTAATTATCCCCGGATGTAATTTACGATAGTCTAACAAGAGAAAACAGTACAAAATGTCTTCTGGAATCAATATGGAAAAAAACTACTTGCTAAGTGGGGGGGGGAGGGGGGTAGAGACAAAAGCCACGTCCGGCTACGGGGGAGGGGGGTGGGAGGGTCTACAGTTAGCTAAAATGGAGCTACGTGGTTTATGCACGCTCCCTTACCGCGCTGTACAATACACTCGTAATTTATCTGTATTACATTCAGCATGGGTGCCATGTTGGAGGTTTTTCCGCTAAATTTGGGAAGTCTCCACGCTGGATGGGAATTTTTTAGGGGAATGTTTAGGGGTATTTTTTGGAGACATTAAAATAGCATCAGGTACAAGTTACCAAGAATTCAGACTTCTGTATGGCTAATTTTTTTTCTAATCTCAAAGTAAAATATCTATGTTCTGATTCATAATTTAAAAAAAAAAACACCATAGTCTCAGTGTTAAGGATTTACCATAGATGTAGACTTCTTTTGGTTACCTACGGTATGTAAAGACGTGGTTGTTGGAGCAATGTGCAACCGTGTTGCAGTTATTGTTTACAAATTTCTGGTCGAATTATCTGTACTGTTGTACGTCAACATGCCATTTGTTGATTAACAATACTGAAAATGATTGCTGATTTGTAACCAAAGATTGGTACAAGTCAAACCCAACATACAACGTACTCATAATTTTGGCAACAAAAATGATATCGGCTCCGAGTAGTACCAATTGAGTAATAAAACATGGTGGAATATATCCATCTCAGCTGATTTTTATTCAGATTGTGATGCAGCTGGCTTTAACGTTTTGAAAACATTTCAGAGTTTGGCCTAGTATTAATCACGATTCCAATTTCGACTGAGCCTTTTCCATCTATAATTTTGTTAAAAATAAGGTGTGTAATTAGGTTATGTATTGAAATGCTATAACGTGTGCTAATGGTCCGATTCACATTTCGACGAAATGTATAACATTTAATCCTCCTAATAAAATGTTAAGTTTATTTAATGTTAAAATGTATGATCTCAAACACTCTGTAGCATCAGAACAAGATGAAATAATCTTCGAAATATTGCATAATTTATAAATAACGAAAATTACTACACAAAATATAGTGTTTACTTTTTAGGGGTTTTATCCCTTAATTTTGGCGATTTTAGAGGTTTTTGACTTAAGCTTTAGGGGTAAAAATGTTTTGAGTTGGCAACTCTGACATTCAGTGCAGTCTGCGCAAGGCTTCCGAACAGTATAGTCATGGCATAGTTTTGTAGGGAATGAGGCAGCTGCCTCGACTGTATGATTGAGTGGTATGAAAGCTGTACATAGATTTTTGATAATATTGAAAGAACATTGTGAAGAATTTGTGAATTAATTTGTTTTCCAACAAGATAAATGAAATTAATTGGTACATTGTATTATTATTGGTATAATAACAATACCTCTCATTGAAGTATCTAAGAAAAAGAACAGTATTGATAAAAAAGTAAATTAAAGTGAGTTTTGTGTTGAGAGAAGTGGGAGGGGAAGGCAACCTGATCGAGTGCTCGAGCAGTTAGAGTGCCAACTGTTGGTAGCGAGGGTAAGGATGTCACATTTGGCTTACCACTGCCAGGATAGTGAAGATAGCAGTGATAGCTCACATTTGGCTACCCATGGCCAGGATTTAGCAATTGGTGTTACCAAGCAAGACAGATCTGGAGAAATGTAAAATTTTTGCAATAAACGAAGTCAGATTGCCGTAAAAAAGTATGCAGTACGTAAATTAAGCAGACACAAGGATCTTCACGATACAAGTGGACGCAAGAATTAGCACGATACAAGCAGATGCCATTTTCCGAGGATCAGCACGATACAAAAAGATTCCAAAATTTTAAAGCAGCTTCAAGCAGATGCGGGAAGAAATTAAAAAGCAGTAAGCAGAGTCAAGAATAGACCGCTTCAAAAATGAGAAATTTTGCGTGTGTTAAGTGTTCAGAAAGTGCATTGCAAAATTTAAATTCAAGTGTTTGGGGAAATATAAGTGTAGAATCAGTGAAAAAGTGCATCAAAACGATTAACAGTGAGTGATTGTAAGTACAACACAGTGTAATAATCAGTTTGTATGAATGTCATTGTTGGTTTCCCATGAAAGTATAAAGGCCCGGTCAAACAGAACGCGGGCAACCCGCGCGGTCTCTGTGGTACATAGTATTGCATCAGCCTAGTCAAACAGAACGCGACGGAACCCCAGTCCGCGGCGGGCAATGGTGGACGAGTCAGAAAGGCTCATTCAGTGCGTTCGGGAATATTCATTTTTATATGACTCTCGGCATTCCGAGTACAAAAACATGCCAAGAAAGCAGAAAATGTGGAATGAAATAGCTGAAAAGCTCAATCAGATAAGAAAGTATACATTTATTTATTTTATATAGCATCTTTTATTTTCCATAACCCATAGATGCAATAATATATTAGTATAATTATCATGAAATTAAAATGAATTTTCGTTGTTGAAGTAATTTAGAAAATAGTTTCGTACCGCATAGGCAGCATCAGTTGATCTTTCACTCAATCGACTTGCGGTTGAGAAAGCACTGGCATGTTGATTTGTTATTATTGTGTTACCTTCTAGTTCAATTTCAGTGAATTGTTTTGTGTAACTTCTTACGAAATTGTGAAGGCAACATGTAGCTTTGACAGCTTGGACTGCGCTAACTACATCCAACTTTTTGGCAATATATATATATATATATATATATATATATATATATATATAAACGCCACGTCTGAGCTAAACTTCCAAAGGTATTTTGTACTACACGTCGTACCCTACAAAGATGTAGAATTTTTTTCCCCCTTCATCATTTACAACTGTATTTTTTGCGGGGCGCATTAAATAAGTCTGTAGTTTGAATCTTCCACCGCCTAAAAATACGCGAGGAATGGGCGTGTCTGTGTCATGTAATGGGGTTTAGACAGCAGGATAGTTTCGTGAAATATAAACTGACTTTATCGCCTTGAACTATTTAAAGCGAGCAGAAGAAGCAATTCTTCTTAGTCGGATGAACTGCTGGACACGTTAATAAGGAGAGGGCAGACACAAATCAAATAATTAAAAAAATGATCCACCCCTTCCTTCGTCCACGATTGCTTCAACACTGGTCCGTCCTTCAGCTGCCCGCGCTCTGTTCGTCCGCTACAACTTCGGCGGACTGCCGTCAGACCGCCGCGTTCTGGCCGCGCGGGCAGTCCGCGCTCTGTTTGACCGGGCCTTAAATGTCATTGTTAGGAAAGCGAAAAGAAAATAGTAGCAATAATTTGAGAATTTTGTATGTAATTTTGTAAGAATTTTAAATGTGTAGCCGGAACCCATACTGTTGCATACTTATGTTTAGTTCGCTGACATCGGCCGTATTCGGCTGAGTGGCCGAAGTCGGTTGCAGTGTAGCCGTACCCTTTAGGCCGGGCGCACATTAATTGTCCACTTACAATTTTATCTTTTTGAATTAATTTTTAACAAAACTTAAAAAAGATTAATATATAGACTATTATAACATTGCAAATCTGGTTGTATGCCATCTTCCGCAGTTGCTGCGGAAGATGGTCTACAACCAGATTTGCAATGTACAGCCTCGTCAGGCATTTCCAACGGCCACATATCAACGATACAAAATTCAACGCCTCAATCTCTTCAAGACCGTCCAGAACATCAAATTCAATAAGTCATGTATTCAAAATAACCTAAAACCAAATTATGTAAACGTGACGGTCAGGAACAGCTCAAAATCAGCTCAACAGGCAAAAACAAAGCAGAAAATCATTGGATTCGAAAATAAAAAAGGGAACTTTATAGCAAAAAGCACAACAAAACAAGGCACTATACAATTTGCCACATAGTTAAACAATCCATATACAATACTGAATGATATTATAGAAAGAGTTGAAAACCACACAGCAGCCATTATAGAGGCAGTAAAATTAAAACACACAACACAGTCCCTAAAGCACACATCAAATAAATATCTGAAATACTACACCTGGTAACATCACAAAATTACTTCTACTTCAACAATAAATACTATATCCAAAATGAAGGTTTATCGATGGGCTAAACACTATGCCCCTATCTAAAAACAACTACACAACAGACTACAATACAATCTCTCAAATACAATAACAAACAAAAAATGAAACAAAGTTGGTAGCACTGCATTTCATCAAAACATGTATGCTATGTAGCAGACAAATGCAACAAGACGCTAAGAGCAATAACATGCACAAACCATTCTACATTCGCCGAACATTTAGTAGACCATAACCACCCCCCTACTTCCCTACAGACAGACATGATGATAAAAGGAATACAAATTGCATTCAGGACAAATAACACAATACACAAACAATTGAACACCAACGCTGAAAAAACCTGTACCAGCTATCAGGCATATAAAATGCATAAAGTGCTGTTCCAGACCGCCATGTAAAGTCAATATTTCAATGGATAAAAATAAGATCTGAAAAATATCATCACCCTAGCTGTAAGTACAATGTAAATATGTATATAATAATTTGTAATGCTTTTGACAAATGTAATTAAACACATGTAAAACAAATTCACAGCCACTTACGATGCCCCCCACCATAAGGGCGAAACGCGTAACATTAACATTAACAGTTGTTTCCAGACGGAATTTTGATTTATAATATTAATACATTATTTGTTTTGTTATTATGTGTACTATATCATTCAATAGTGTCTCCTAGAAACACTTTTTTTTTCTTACCGTGGCACACGTCCGACTGAATTGAGCTCTTCTGCTTTTTCTCCTTCTTCAAGGCAACCTCCGTCCAACTGCTAACGCGAGAGGGAGGATTCTTGTGAAGACAATTTCCCGAATAATTTGTTGAACACTGATTTTTTGGTTCCAAGTGTTTCTTATGTTCTATTATGTAGTTTTCTTAATAATATAATATGAAATAAAAAGAGAAATACATTCTTATAAATGTCACGTACCATCAAACGCTAAATAATTAAATAAATAACCACGAAAATACTGCCAAATTTTCTTAGTTCCAATAGGTATTTGAGCGTTGTCGAGAAAATAACAGCTTAGAATATGCTCTGAATCTCCGCTCGAGTCATCCGGAAATAATGCATAAATCTTTTGAGAATTCTCTTGTCACTGCAAAAGCCAGAAGAGAGTTTATTCTTTTCATATATTCACTTTTCCATAGTTTTATCTAACTCAGCTTCTGATAAAGTAATAAAAAAATTCCAAGCTCGGCATCCCAGTCTGATTCAGAAATGAAAAATCGAGTTATTGCAACGACATGTTTTTGGTTACGCTTTTTTGTCGGTTTCTCGCACAACACACGAAACTACGCTCTAATACGCGCGGGTAAACTTCCCGACACAGTTTGCGTGCTGCCCTGCCCTGCCCCTACTGCACCACGCAGCTCACTGTGCGCCCAGGGTTACACGAGGCGCCACCTCACGGCGTGGAGACGGAGCGGCGACACGGTAGACTGAAGAAAATGAATCAGAAATGGAAATTCTCCCGCTCCCCCTTTTTTGTTTCATTACACTTTAGTGTTCAAATTTAAAACACGTAGTATTAAATAAATAAAGAAAACTAAAATTTAAATTTTTATTTTTTACTTTTCTTGTAATTATTTTGCAGATTTCATACTCTTTTAATAATACACCTTATAAACTTTGAAATTTAATATTTTTCTATTGATCCAGCACCGAAACTTTATCTTAATCCGTACTTTTGATCCATAAAAGACAGATTGAGTGTCTGATTGGTTCCAAGAAATGTGGCAATCATATGTTTTATGACTAGCGATCTTATATTTTTCATCTTACTAGGGAAAAATGAATGAAATTGATTCAGAAGCACTGTTATCGACAATTTTTTAGTCTCCTATTCCACCTTCGGTACAGTAACCACAGAAGCATTTTACTCTCGTCTTCAGTATCTATTGTTTTACAAAGAATTGAGCTATACGCGCCAAATTGACGGTGGCGAGCTCGGCGCGACAGGAACTCGCTTCCTCCTCACAATCGCCCGTGATGGGCGACTAAAAAAGTTGCCATCGTCGTCGCGATCATGGGTTGCTGTCTACACAATCGTGACGGCTCCTCTTCACAATTGCCCATGATGGCGGATTAAAAAAGTTGCCATCATCGTCGCAATCATGGGTTGCTGTCTTTGAATTTTCATTTACTGAGTGTTGTCTCTTGAAAATGGACGTCGAAGTGATAGCGGCTTGTGGTGATCTATGCTACGCAACCTTAATTATACAGATTCCTTGAGGTTTTTGTTTGTTGTGTTGGTTGCTAAGAGAGATATGGCGGGGTCGTGATACTGAACTCAGTCATCTCAAATTCCATTTACGAACCGTGCAACCTCAGAAGGAAGTCCAATGTAGATATACAGGGTGTTACAAAATGGTACGGCCAAACTTTCAGGAAACATTCCTCACACACAAATAAAGAAAATATGTTATGTGGACATGTGTCCGGAAACGCTTACTCTCCATGTTAGAGCTCATTTTAGTTTCGTTAGTATGTACTGTACTTCCTCCATTCACCGCTCGTATTGTGGACGGCTGTGATACAATACGCCATTCTCCAGGGCTGCATCAGGGATTCCATGCGACGGAGGGTGGATGCATGTATCCTCGCTAACGGAGGACATTTTGAACATTTCCTGTAACAAAGTGTTTGAAGTCACGCTGGTACGTTCTGTTGCTGTGTGTTTCCATTCCATGTTTAATGTGATTTGAAGAGAAGTAATAAAATGAGCTCTAACATGGAAAGTAAGCGTTTCCGGACACATGTCCACATAACATATTTTCTTTGTTTGTGTGTGAGGAATGTTTCTTGAAAGTTTGGCCGTACCTTTTTGTAACACCCTGTATGTGTAGTTTGGGCTGGTGATGGTGGAACATTGTAAAATAATTAATTTACTGAATTAAAGTAATGATAAGGGAACGTGCACAAACGACGTACCTCGTTCCAGGGGGGTGGGGGGGTTGGAGGGGTTGGCTGGAAGGCTACGCTGAGCTACGTGGGGGGAGGGGGGTTCCGAGCCAGGCCACGAAACTTTCCTTTCACAACATTTTTAATAGTTAAAATAAGGTAAATAACACACAACAGCATGTGAATATTTATTTCCCTCATTTAATTATCTTCGTATGTAATTTACAATCGTCTGACATGGGTAAACAGTACAAAATGTCTTCTGGAATCAAAAGGGAAAAAAGCTACGTGCTACTTGTGTGTGGGGGGGGAGGGGGGGGTAGAAGCAAAAGTCACATAGGGCTACATGGGGGAGGGGGAGAGGGGAAAACAGGAGGCGGCTAAAAAGGAGCTACGTGGTTTATGCACGCTCCCTAAGTACAAAGAAAGGCTTACGAAACTTTCATGAATAAGATAATTTCTATAACGTATTTAAAAAAAGAAGAAAAGGCGACTGTGTAACTAAAGAAGAGATTATCATAATCTTCTGCAAATAACTAGAAAACATTAAATAAGTACCAGGCAGAAACGATGCACAAAGAAAAATAACACAGGTTGCTGCTATCTATTTGCTTAGTATATATACCTAACCATTATTGGAATGTGCATAAAAAACAATAAAAGTCATCTAAAATAGATGGAGGAAGAGAAGATGGTCGATGTTGACTATTCGCCGTAACTGAACAAGGTACAGAGCCTCTTATTATTGTACTGGGCATTAGGTAGCTCTTGCCTGCGACTTCGTTTTCACCTCTCCGTCCGTACACATGTTATGATTTTTTTTTTAATTTCAGACAAACCATGTATAAATAACCAGCCGAACTTCTGGCACATCAGAATTTGAAACTCCGATCGCATGTCATCTAGTGCAAACAAATATCCCCATGGGTCTCGAAAAAAAAAGTCATATTTTGGACCTCTGCCGTGCGACTGAATGATGATGGGCGATTGTGTGGACACGTGCGCGATCATGGGCACGCGATTACTCACGATTATAGGCGATGATGGCCACTCACAAACGACTATGCCCTCTGCACAAGCGTGCGTGCCTACAGTCGCCCATCATGGGCGATTGTGAAGAGGAGTCTTTAGGTCTAACGGGTACGGTCCAATTTCAATAGCCACAGACGAAGATGACTTATAACTACTGTGGCTCGCACATTCGTTTACGAGAGTGATATGTTTGTTAAAATGATATCTGCGAAATTTCTCCTGTCAACTTCAACATAAATTCAAATATTTCGTCCGTGAAGCATGAGCGAATTCCCGGAAGACCTGCCGCCATCCGACAACACCTCAAGTGAACAACTGCTGGGAATCGGTTGCCTTACGCCTTCGCATCACCAAATCTCATTCGCTGTATGACCTGTCGCAGATATACGCTTAAGCCTCACAATGGTAGACACGCTTCTATTACTATTACTCCGCGATTCACTAAAAGTGTGTGGCGGGGGGTGCATTGCACCTATCCGGAAAGGTAATGGTTTGGAAGGGATATACGGGATATGGCAGGAGGCGCCTATGGGCTATTGTGAGGAACCATCCCAGCATTCGCGTGGAGTGATCTGGGAAAACCATGGAAAACCCAGATCAGGATGGCTGGAGAGCTTTATCGAAAGCCACTCCTGTAGGATTTTAAGTTTACTCGCCCGGTAAATCCTTTCTACTCCATTCCATAAGCTCTCGTGGAAAAAAATCAATACAGAAAAGAATCGGTTCTGGCCCTGATTTTTCTTATCTTATTTTCACGGTCATTCCGAGATACGAATGTTGCTGGTAGCAATATTTGATTGCTGTCATTCTGAAATATGTCAGTCGTGAATTTTTCAATTAGCTTCCGTCTAGAACAACGCCTTCGGTGTTCCAGGTCTTCCCAACCTAACTCCTTCAACACCGCACTTACGCTTTCCCTCCAACTATATATACCTTTCACGAATCGGGCGGCTCTTCTTTGGACCATCTCTAATGCCTCCATTAATCCCTTTTGATGGGGACCCCATACAGAGCAACAATATTCTAAGTGAGGCCGCACTAGTGACTTGTATGCAATCGATGTAACTTCATCTATCATCGCACGATAATAATTGAATTCCCGCCACAGTTTATACGAATCCAGTAATAGCCCTGCAACAGCCCTAACTTGATTCACCACACACAGAGAGAAACTCCATACCCTCCACAGAGCCAAGACATTCGTGGACAGCTTTGTTCGTTAATTTTTAATTTTGTTGTATCGCATCCTCTTATGGATTTGACTTTTCAAACATCAATAAGGTTTACAGAATGGCTTGTCGAATGAAAAATAAATATGTTTATATCTTTTGTGAATGAAATCACCGTCTGTTAACTGTTTTTTAATTCATATAAGAGTTTCGCCCTTATGGAATGGGGCATGGTCAATGAAAATTTTGGTAGAAACAGTTATATGTTGGTCGGGAATCTGCTGCTGTGCTTTAGCATTGATCCTATTATTTTTGTGGAAGTCACTGTTTTGTTGTTGTTGTTGTTGACATGATCGAACTTTAACCTTATTTTAAGTCACACAGCTATTATCATGTTGTTTATTTACGCGTACACGTAACACAAGTTACTAGCTGTGTGAAACAGAACAAGGTTAAAGTTAGAACACTTAACAAAAAAAAACTGAAATAGCGACTTCCACAAAAATAATAGGAGCAATGCTAAACCATAATAACAGACTGGGTTTCACACAGTGCAAAAAGAACTGTTCGCGACCAACATGTAACTGTTTCCACCAAAATTCTAACTGGCGATGCTCCATTCCATAAGGGTGAAACGCGTCTAAGCTTATATGAATTTAAAAAAAAAGTTGTCAGGCGGTGTTTTCAATCAACTGCGGATAATTGCCTGTAGGGTTGCCATTTTTTGATGTTGCAAAAATAAGAGTACATTTGAGTTTTGGTTAGCAAAATTAAAGTACAATGTATATATAAAAAAAGGGTGCATTTATTTTTTTATGCCTGTACATACATTTTTCATTGCTTTTTCACACAAATAGTTATTCTTCCTAGATACTTCCAAAGTATCTGTACAGTCTATATTTAAATTAAAATAGATGATGAGTTCATACTTTCTTAACGGTACTTTGAGCGAAGATTTGTTTTTTTTAATATCTCCACTTTGTATTCATGATAGAGAAAACTCTCTGAATGTATGAATGCGGAAGTATAATGACAAAATAAACGAACTTTATAAAATAAAATTGGAAAATTTCACTTTTATTGAATATACACTGCTATTTTTTTGAAGTTGGCAAATGAGTAAAATGTTTATCATCTACAAGTTTTTCATGCAACACATTCGGCAGTATTATTTCTTCATATAATCAGTTCATAGTAGTTTTCAGTTGATGCGATAACAAACGCAAAGTGTTCATATTGAAACGAAGAGTTTAAATTAAATTTGTCTAATGCAAAGCATTTTTATAGATAACCAAGGCTTTGTCATTCGCATACTTTTTTGGTACATTCTTACAGTATTTTTGGTAATTTATTCATCATTTCTCTTGGTAACTTATTCCAATCCTTGATTCCCTTATCTGCGAAAGAAAATCTTCCGACAACTTTGTGCCTGAAATCGAGTACCAGCTTGTGGCCATGGTCATCTTTCCCTGACACCACTATTTTTTCCACGTCATCACCAATATACGACCTGTTTATTTAGAATAAAAAAAAACCTTTGGTGTCTTGGCCACTAAGCATGTCATAATTTTTACTTAATTGTAATGCATAATACATATAATTAATTCTGTAGGCCTGCCAAAACATGACATGATAACAACCAAGTCACCGTTTTTTTCATTCTAAATAAATGATCCATACCACCAAGAAAAACCATTCAGTTTCAGCAAGTGAAATGAACAGACACACTATAAAGTGTATACTTAGCTCAGAACAAGATCTTGCAAATTTTTGTTACTTGGCCCATTTTTACAAGAATTGTTTTTGTGGGATATAATTTAGATACAATATTAGATGAAAAAAAAGATTGTTACGTTACAAATTGGTAATCATGTAAGAAAGATTGCGATGAACCAAAGTACACCAGTTTTTGTTAGCAAATAATAATTCTCCATACAGACAGAGTGAAAAAAGAGAGTAATATTTCGTTTTTTTCTTTCTCTAATATTTCTATTTCATTTCTATAAGATGATAAGAAATTGGTATTATTTATCCTGTAATATTAAATCAGAAGGACGCGAAAGTAGTAACTGAGTATTCAAGGTGTTTCCACACAATATTTCGGCGATCTGAAACTCCGTCATCTTCACCAGAACATGGCGACGCAGTTTCTGTGGGAGCGTGCACAAACTACGTGGTTCGGTCCAGAAAGGGGGGGGGGGTGGTTGGAAGGCTACGTGGGGGGAGGGGGGGGTTCCGAGCCAGGCCACGTAGCTTTCCTTTCACAACATTTTTCATAGTTAAAATAAAGTAAAGAACACACAACAGCAAGTGAAAATTTATTTCCCTCAGTCAATTATCTCCGTATGTAATTTACAATAGTCTGACATGAGAAAAAAGCACAAAATGTCTTCTGGAATCAAAAGCGAAAAAAGCTACGTGAAGGGAGGGGGGTTGAGGCAAAAGCCACGTAGGGCTACGTGGGGGAGAGGGGGGTTCACAGGAGGCCAAAATGGAGCTACGTGGTTTATGCACGCACCCCGTGTGGAAACACATTGATTACGGCTAGTCTCCCGAGAAGACTACATCAATCCTCAACGCCGAGAAAAACTTCGTTCTTATGTAATATTTATAGTTGTTCAAGCACATTTTTTTGTCTTATGTACCAAATAATTCCTAAACGATTTTGGAAGCAACACAAAAAAATATATAATTTTAACGACAAATACATAGGTGCTGACGTGCAGGAAGCCTGAGAATTTGAATTCTGACAGCAACCCAGTCTATTTTCTAGACTGAATAAATGTATTAAATATACCCTATCGGCATATCAGCCTTGGGTACAATTTTAATTGTTTCGTGGAATGTGTGTGTGAGAAATACTTATTTTAGAGACGAAAGCGGTACACCATTGCACCATGAATGTGGAACACCATCTACCAGTACCGAATTAGCCACACAGCAAGAGTTAGCAAATGATTTTTTTTTTTTTAATCTGCTTAACGTCTCTCTAACAGTGAGGTCTTTAGAGACGGGAAAGGAGGGGGGGGGGCAAGGAATGGGAAGGAATTCGGCCACGGCCTTTTGAAGGAAGCATCCCCGGCATTTGCCTGGAGTGATTTGGGATTTGGCATTTTGGATGCCCGGACGGGGATTCGAACCGCCGTCCTCCCGAATGCGAGGCCTGAACGCTAGCCGTTACACCACCACGCTCGGTTTTAGTTAGCAAATGATACGGGCTCCGCGCCTTCGAGGAGGAGTCTAGGGGGGGGGCCTTCTTTTTACAAAAAAAAAATCCTCTACCAGTTCCCCGGACGGTGAAAACCAAGGGCCTCAATTTTCACATTTGCTACGGGCCCCACGCTGTTTTAATCCGGCTCTGCGACCTACAGACTAAATTTTCGCTGACCAGCATTCAAAACTTCGAGTTTCGAATAGCTTCGGCTATTCTGACGAATACTTCTGTTAGGCCAGTCGTCCACTGGAACAGAAGTTGTTCGGTCGGTCGTCTATGGACGAATATGGCCGACTAATCCCAGTACAGGTAAATGCACTGTACTCGGCCGAGTGACGGACGATAACCACGAAAATAGGTTGTCGGACGAATTCGGCCGGATGGTGAACACCTGTTGCTCTCCTAAGGACATTATGTATTAAATTTAACTTTAATTTAAAGTTAGAACTGAAAACAAGCTACTGTGAAATGTGCGAGGTAAGAGATATCATCGCGACGTACAAAGAAGACTTTGGTCGACAGTTGCACAGGAAATCGGAGTTGAAGATAAGTGGAATAATCAGAACATTACTGATATCAAATCATCATCCGTTGTTTTATTGCATTGTAGGTACGATCCTCTGTAAAATGTGACTAATAACTGGTTCAGTTTTTTAATTAAAACTGATTTAGTTGCGATTTTTTAAGTTAGATTTCTGGCAAAATATTTTTAAATAGCACATTCAACTATATGTAATAAGTTAATTGTATCGGTTTCTTTTCTAGGAAAAGTCACTATCCATGTTGTAAAAACAACCGGTTCACTTGACGTCGAAGCACACTGAAGGATCGGCGTCCATAAACTAAGTGATCGTTCTAGGAGAAAGGGAGGAGGGGTTGGATAGAAAGCTACGCTGGGCTACGTGGGGTGGAGGAAAGCCAAGCAACTTTCCATTCATATTATTTGTCACAGTTTAAATAAGGTACAGAACACTCAACATCATGTGAATATTTTTTTCCGTCATTTAATTATCTCTGTATGTAATTTACGACAGTCTGACAAGAGAAAACAATACAAAATGTCTTCTGGAATCAATAGGGAAAAAGGTTACGTGTCATACGGGCGGAGGCAAAAGCCACGTCAGGCTACGTAGGGGCGAGGGTGGTTTCTGAGGAGCCCAAAATGGGACTACGTAGTTTATGGTCGCTCCCTAAGTGTCGGATGCAATTCGGTTGCAGAGGACGAGGTAAGAGGGCGATCTGATCGGCCATAGATCGGGCGTTACTCAGAAAATACGGTTCGGACGAAATTCGATTTTGTTCATTTTCAATCTCAATTCACCACGTTGCGTGATGCACTCTCGAGCCAGTCAGTCACTATAACGGATTTGTTGTTGCTTTAGGGCGCGTCGACAACGTGGCCATTAGCGCCCTAGCTATAACGGAAATCTTGTCACGAACCCCCTACGTTCACACAGTTGGCGAACCCCTTTGTTTCAATTTAGGTGATTATTGTCGTATTTAGTAAATAATAGTTTATTTTTTACTTATTCAAACGGAAAAACCATTTTATGTGGATATATCTTATGATCACTATAAAGTAAACATAATGGTCACTATATAGCACCAATTAATAACAGTGAAAATAAGAATGGCAAAAAAAAAAAAAAAAAAAAAAAAAAAAAAAAAAATAGAATTAATTACACTAGAGAAAATTATTACATATTAAAAAACCGAAATAAAATTTCATTGAAATATTGCAAAATTACTTTATTTTTCATAGACTGTGATTTGTATCATTAATAATCTGTTTTACTCTCCTTCCTAAAAGAATCAATATGGTAGCTACGTTTTTTTATGGCTTTACACTTCGTCGAATTAGTGGTCATTAGAGACGGAAAAGCACAGAGGGCAAGAAACCGGAAGAAATTCGGCCATAATCCTTGGAAAGAACTATCCCGGTATTCGCCTTGAGGGATTTCAGGAAACGAAAATGTGGATGGCTGATCGGAGGTTTCAACCCGAGCCCTCCCGAATAGCAGCCGCCGCTCACCCACCAAGCTCGGTCTGCGAAGTTGCCGATATTCATTATGAAGGACTAGGATAGAAAATAAGCGAAACAAACTAGAAATAAACATGTGAAATAATGCAGCAATTCTGTCCCCTAAAGTCTTTTAACAAGGTATTAACAACGATCGCACAGCTGGTTTATACAATAACCAGGGTATAAGTAAATTACTAAGAAAGCTATATTATATAAAGATGGCGAGAGAAACACGAGAGATCTTGACGCAAGTTGGTTAGGGTATCAAATCCCACAGAAGTAATGTTGTCAACATTACTTTCATTTTCCCAAATTTACATTCGTACGTTTCGTCCTTCGGATCCTTTTGGCCTCAATGAACAAACACACACACATATATAAATTAATACGAAAGATTGGCATTCGAGTTTTATTCGATTTATTTCAACTTTGTCTCTAGAAAAGTCATTCCCATTTTTCCAATAAGGGATCCGATATTCAGTGATACATATTTTAATAAGCTCCCAACTAAGGATTGCAATTCTGAGGGATCAGGCATTACCAACTTAATTTTTTTTACGTCTTGTCGACGGCTAAGGTCATTAGAGGCGGGATGGGACTGGGAACAAGGAACTGGAAGGAATTCGGCCATGGCCTTTTTGAAGGAAGCATCCCGGCATTCGTCTGGAGTGATTTGGGGAAACCATGGAAACTCAAATCTGGATGCCCGGACGGGGATTCGAACCCGCGTCCTCTCGAATGCGAATCAAATTAAATGACTATTTATTAACTTAATAAATCAACTTTAATGTTAAATAATAGAAATAAACAGTTAACAAAATTTTATAAGCAGAATAAAAATAATTTAAAATGCTCTAGTCTACCTTCAATATACTTTGCGCTTTTGGACTTTTGATTTAAATATAATTCTAGATATTAAGTAAATAATCAAATATGGTAAGTATTTAGATCACATTACATGCCTTACAGTAAACCGCATTAGTTTGAAAAATAATCTATCCATCTTCTAAGTAGTCAAACTATCATTTTATTTAGAAAGAATCATGACTAGCCAGCGGCCGAGAATGCCGTTTCTGCATCCTCGCTCTTTGGTTTGATTGTAACGATCATAAGTAAAGGACTTTTCGAAAAGCTAAACAACGTTCCGCACTTTTGGTCTTCGTCATCTACGTCCGGGTCACTCAAGTTCTTACTATGGCTTCGACTTCTCTTTCAGTATAGTTCTTTTCTTTTTGTATAATACGTCACCGGTTAAATGTGGTCTGTGTGAAAAAAACACAATTGCAGGTACCATGGCTGATGTTCACCAATTTTTGCCACCTTTGTTCTGTCAGATCGTAAGCCAATAAGTTTAAGAGATTGAGACCAAAGGTTATCATCATGAAATGAGTATTCCAAGCAAGCGAAACTTAAAATGTGTTTCTTTGCGGTGAACATACAAATTCAAATATTGATGACTTTTTTGGACGACCACTCATCAGAACTCTATGAAAATCTTGGCCATTGTTTCTTGAGATATTCAAACAGAACAATCATGTCAATTTTTCTGTATTTGACAAATTTGTGACCATAGGTCTTATAATGTTAGCAGAATTATAAAGCTGAAATCACTTTTTAATAACAGATATCTCAAATCTGATAAGGTACAAAAACAATTTACGGTAAAAATTTTTTTTCAAAGCATTCTGGAAAAAAATTAATTCCATAGATTTTTCCTTTTTGAAATAGATGTCAATAGCTTTAGCCTTCTTTTTGCATTAGTTCTAATTATTTCTTAGAAACAATTCCAAATTTACCACTGTGTACGAAATGAGAGCTAATTTTGCAATCGGACGATATAACTTAAATTATAGTAATGCATCAACAAAAACATAGAATTGAATCTATCTATTTACAAATCACGAAAGATGACATAATCACACA
This sequence comes from Vandiemenella viatica, assembly GCA_031002005.1. Lineage (NCBI taxonomy): Eukaryota > Metazoa > Arthropoda > Insecta > Orthoptera > Morabidae > Vandiemenella > Vandiemenella viatica. The sequence continues at coordinate 117,311,018 of JARYHS010008075.1, read as the reverse complement.
TTTGTTGCCATAAGTTAAATGTGAACTTGAAGGGTACGGGCAAACGAAGCAATAAAACCGGTAGAGACTGGCAGAAAAGCGACTACAGAGGCAAGCTCACACTGTCACACCTTTTCGCCCCATTTTACGGATCGCGGGTCAGCTTAAATTTTGTGCGGTATCCGCAAGACTGCCATGTGATGCGGGATCGCACGGGATCTCGCATTGCTGGATCGAAATTCCTACTACCAACACATCTCGAACAGGTGATAAATTCATGGAACGATTAAAAGAGTATTTAGTTAACAACTCTTACTCCATCGAGTGTATCTACACTTTGTGTAGTAAATGTAGTTGATATAATTAATGTACATATTATGCTGTGACTGTACATCTTTTGTGTGTGTATGTATTTTGTTATGAAATAGTTTTGTTACTTTCCACATCCCACAGAATCAGTCTCTTTCTTATATTGGGATCCAACAGTACACACAATTTCCATTCTATAGTTTTTATTTTGGATATCACAACGTTGTTGTTAACTACATACCGATGGTTTGTTTTTTGAAATACTGTACATCCGATTTTCGGAAAGATTAACAACGAGCTACGAAAATTCTGTGGTGATCAGAAAACCAAAACGAAAAACTGTGGCTCTCTGTATTTGACCGTATTTACATCGTACACGCATACATGAATCGGTAAGTAATCTGCAACAAAATACGAACAATCTAAGATAAAATTCTACAATGAATTCACAAAATACATTAAAAAATGAATAAGACAAAACACATTCGCCTAATTAACTGGTGCAGACAGTAAGATATTCAGCTTGGGAAAAAGGAAATAAAACCTCTAGCAATTAACACATTATAAGTGGTTAGGTATATACTGCTCTGAAGTATTTTTTATTTGTTTGTTTTTTATGAGATTTTACAGATTGACGACATCAACTGCTTATAAAATCTAACAGCAGAATTACAGCTTATTTACATTTTTATGCAGCTACAACCATTGTCACTGGCTACAACACGGAAGAAAATAATATCAGGAAACAAATTTTAAGTTCATCACCGAAATCTAGTATCAATTTTTATATCTAAAATAGAATGATAAAAACAAAAACTGGTGAAATATAGCGCATGTGGTAACAAACGATTCGCTTAATTCTCATTTAATAGAAAGAAACATAGCCTTCGTTTTAATGTAAGATTTCACTTTCGCGTTAGGCACCTATATCGGCAAACTGGAAGCTCCGAAATGTAGTGGGACATTGCCGAGATGATAAATCCGTAAACTCTGCTAGTTGAGCGTCAAACTGAAGAGTCAACGAGATAATCTAGATTTATAAATTATATAATGGTTACCACTAGTAGAAAGTAAAATCAACAATTACATTGTGGTTTGAAATTTTAAGTCTTCTACATGCGGAATTACTTGCGTTCCTGGCAGATCCTGCATTGTATTACATAATGGCTTAACATAAATACAACCGATTTATTCTTGATTTACAACGTCTTTTTACAACCAAAGGAAAAAAGGTTTTTACAATCATGAACATCAATCCTTAAGTGAACATGTTTTGAAGTCAATTGCTACACAAAAATTATATACTACAATAGTACACTTATCATTATTACTACAATCGCTACTAAACCATTCGTTAAATCAGAAGTTCCAATTTACGGTGACCATGTAAGAGATACAGCTTTAAATTATTTACAAATGATTTAGTGTAATCATTATGTACCAAACTGCTCTCTCTAAAATTAAATCAGTGATACCCCATTTGCAGCACGCACTACAGAAAAAATGTATCGTTTCTGATGATGAGTTAAACTGCTAAAAAAGCATGAAATAGAGCAAATAGTACCTTCATTCCAAGACAAAGCTGCAGTGTTGGCATGGTACAGAAAAGGGCGTATATAGAAACAAATTTCTACTTACTTCTTGGTTGAATCCAAAAGAACACCTTGGTATAACTTGCTTTCACACATATATGATACAACTAAAATATCTTGAAGAGCCTCTTCGACATTAACTAATATTTTGGAATTTTTCAATATTTTCGTCAGTGAAATAGTTTCTGTATCCGCCATATTGAATGGGAGAATTATTACCCAGCTGTCGTGTTCTTTATGCACGAGGTTGGACTGTGTTTACTGAGCATGCGCAGAAGGCTTTTGCGCATGGTCTAAGGAAAACTTTATTCCCATTTATCGGTAGAAATTGCCAAGTTTGAATCTATACTCGAAGTGTTTGGGTTGTAATGAGGATTCTATTTTTGTTTTTTTTTTTTTTTTTTGCATGCTGTGTAGTTGCTGTACACTAATATGTATTAAAGTGTGTTCAGGTTATGTTTAGGTACTTACAAGCTTCAAAGTATCCGCGCCGTTACGTAGAATTGAACCTTGTGAGTTGAATTCTAGTTGAGTGGAGGTTTGTATTGACGCACGAATAATTGCAGAACTTATTCATTTTAAGTGGTGAGTTTTTCTATTTTATGTGGCAATCTTTGACACTTTTAAAACTTTCACTCATTTTGTTGTTATTAAAACCATTAAAAAGAATCAAGAGGGGTAGTACCACTGGCAGATAATGTTGGAGCTAATAAAATATAATCATCGCTAATATTAAAAGTAGATGTTAACTGTTTTTCTAAACTGGAATATTGTAAACAAGTTACCACTACATTTCAACACTGATATTGCACCAAGTTTTAACAAATTTATGCTAATTGAACTTGTTGACTTTGGGGGCCGGGGTAAAGAAGTAGCTTATTATATGTGAAGTCAAGTCACATTCAGCAGCCTAAAAATGACTATCCTTTCATATCTGTATACTGGTAGGTTTATTTTACAATACTTTGTTGATATTACATTCCCCTTACTTTGATGTATATGCCCCACACCTCTCAATATCACTTTGTTGTCGATTGATTCTTTTGTAACTAATCTGTTCTTTGCTGATACAGGTGAGATGGGAACTCCACGGATAAATATTGACAAGCCATTATGGGATCAGTCTACTTTCACAGGGCGACTGAAGCACTTCTTCTGGCTTACTGATCCAAGAACATGTATAGTTTCTGATGCTAGGCTTGATGATGCCAAGAGATTGGTGGAACTTTACAGGTACTTTAATTTGTTGGTGCCAAAAACTTGTAAAAATGCTCTATATCACTTTTGAAATAAATCTTAACCAAATTTTGTTTAGAGCTGGAAAAGAGCCATCTGGAACAACACCAGAACAAGTAATTTATGCTAAGAAGTTGTACGATAGTGCATTTCATCCAGATACAGGAGAGAAGCAGAATGTGTTTGGACGAATGTCTTTCCAGGTTCCTGGCGGCATGGCCATTACAGGTGCCATGCTTCAGTTTTATAGGTAATTAGTTTTGTCAATTAAAACTTAAATCTAGAAATGACATTAGTGTTATATGATAGCCTAAAATGCATTACAGGAGATCGCGATTCCGTAAGGAATCGGCATCGTTATACTGCAGTTCTATCATTACCGTGGTACCAAAATCAGATGATGAATTATTACAGAACTTGAAGAAACAAATCGAAAATAAAGATTATTATTATTATTATTATTATTTTAGATATATCGCTTGGTTTTAAAAATATAGAATGTTAAAAATAAGTTATAGGTACAGTTTCTTTTGCTTTTGGTGACATTTCTTCTGGTCCAGGCCATATTTCAACCTAACAACAACCACTAGGCAGAAAATAAAACACCTATAGTGCATTTCCGCCATCTGGATATAGTGTTTCTGGTGAATATTTTTTCTGGTCCAGGCCAGATCTCACCCTAACCTCCTCTTTTTTGAGATACAATGTCTCAAGAACTAAGTGAGATATCAAAATATATATATATATATATATATATATATATATATATTTTCGATTTGTCTCGTCGAGTTACATACGAATTCATCATCAAATTTGGCTATGGTGAAATTTTTCTTATGGTCCAGGCCGCATTTCAACCTAACCATGTCAATTTTGAGATACAAAATTTAATTTAATTGCAATGGAGCACAAGCTGTGGTGGCAATTTCCCTACACCCCCATCTAATATCTTGAGGACTAAGTGAGGTATCAAAAAAAATTATTAACTTTTAATTTGTTACATTAGAATCCATCATCAAACTGCGGTGCCATGGTTATTGTAGAATCCCCCAGTAATCAAACGCAAGATACCACTAGAAATACTTTTGGAAGTACATTTAATGGTGTCGTGCTGATCCAGGGTGTAGGATGAGCTGACAAGTGAGTGAATAGACCCCAGTGAATGAAAAGTAAGTGACATTTTTTTAAAAAAATAAGATTATTTCTTTATGTATAGCCTTTCGTTTGGTATCACTGGCTTCCTACTTCATTTTGGAATTTAAGTTGCCCTTGTTTGGATGTTTGAGTCATATTACCTTCTGATAAAAAAAATTCAAATTGTTATTGTTCATGCAGACTCTGGTTCCAGTGCTAAAATAGTAAGATAAACAGAAGGCTTCTCAGGTAATATCAAGATGGGGATACCGCTGCGGCCTCGCGTAGTAAACACACAGATCACGTGGTATATGACATCATTGTGATGTATGGTCCAGGCTGAATTACAACATAAACTCAAATGGTGATTGACGAAATCATATTTTATAAATATGCGTTTCGGTCGTAATGCAGCCTGGACCAAAGTGAAACGTAACCATAACGCACTATATTACAGATATCCAATTTTCAGATCATATCTATAGCTGTTACAGTGTTGGAACGTGCAGACTGAATACGTCACAATCATGTCATATACACTCCGTTATCTATGTGTTTACTACGCGAGGCCGCGACGGTATCCCCATTTTGATATTACCCGGCTTCTCTTAATTTAAAACAAATTTGGTATTGTTTGTTGTTCATATAGTACATCTAATATATGTTACTATAATTAAGCAAGATCAAGGTATATTTTTAAGTTTTAACTTTTGCAGCTTGGCTTTGTTTAGAGTTTAGGAGGGGTGTTCATGTACTGGATTTCAAATATACCTCAAACCAGTAAATGAACAGGTGTTCCTTGACAGGGATTTTTCATTGAAGTGAAATTTTTAAAATTGAGTTGCTTTTTTTCTTATGCTGATCACATGCAATGTCTTAATTCAGCCAACATCGATGACTATTTAACTGCTTCCATTCAATCCAATTCTAATGATCAAACTATAAACTTGCATCATGGTAATGAACTCCACCCTATCATTGAACCATTTTATTATCAACACCACTTGTTACTGCTAACAGGCCTGCTTCACTGACTTCAACAAGTTCCAGGCTCGTTCAACAAATCCCCTAGATTCCAACAGTCCCAACAACATCCAACATTTCACAAAAAGCTTGAAGTCCAGAGGATATTTGGAAAGAACACATTTCTTGATGTGAAATTACTGGAGAACAAGGAAGTGAGCCAAGAAGAACAGTCAAAAGAAAAATACCTTTGACATGACATCAAAGAAATTCATGAAGCAGAAAGAGTTAAAAGAGAAATCAAAGAAAAGAAAACTAAAAGAAACAAAGAAAAGAAGGAAGAGAAGCCAAGAAAAAGAAGGATGGCAATTTGAAGGAAAAGTAAGGAATCATTAAAACTAGTGGGGAAGAAAGCTAGAGGAAGAAGAGACATGGATAGAAGATGGAGATGACGTGTCATTGCGTGGCTCTGATGATAGTATTAATAATCTAGGATCTCATATCACAAAATCAGACCCTGAAAATGAAGGAAATGCTTTGAATGTAGACAACATAGAAGTTAACCAAACATATGTGATTGTTGAATATGAAAAAGAATTTTTTCCTGGTACTGTAACACAAAATAAATGAATTTTTTTTTAAAAAAATAAGTGATTTTAATAGTTTGATGTTAAGGGCTTAATTGGAAATGGCCCGTCTCTGAAGACAAAATCTGGTCTCTTCAAGAAGATATCAAAGAAATAATACAACCTCCAAAGCTTGTATCTGCCACATCCTCCCAATCATCGGGAGTTTACACTATACTAGAGATTGAAAAGTTTAGAATATCTGATATGTAATCTGGGGGATTCTATTATTACTGTGGCGCCACAATCTGATGATTGATTCTTATAGAACTCGACGAGACAAATTGAAAGTAAAGAATAAAGTTTTTTGATATCTCGCTTAGTTCTCGAGATATCGTATCTCAAAATTGACGTAATTAGGTTGAAATACGGCCTGGACCAGAAGAAAAATTTCGGTATAGCTAAATTTGATGATGAATTCTTATGTAACTCGACGAGACAAATGGAAAATAAAGAATAAAGTTTTTTGATATCTCGCTTAGTTCTCAAGATATTGTAACTCAAAAGTGAGGAGGTTAGAGCGAGATCCAGCCTGGACCAGAAATGATTTTTTTTCTTCACCAAAACCACCATATCTACATGGTGGAAATGCACTATAGGTGTTTTATTTTCTTCCTAGTGATTGTTGCTAGTTTGAAATACAGCCTGGACCAGAAGAAAAAACACCAAAAGTAGAAGGAACTATACCTGTGACTGATTTTTAACATGCTATATCTCGAAAACCAAGCAAGATATCAACAAATTTTATTCTTTATTTTCGATTTGTTTCGTCGAGTTCTACGAGAATTCATCATCAGATTTTGGAGCCACGGTAATGATAGAACTGCCATAATCTGTGAAAAAATATGATCTTAGCCTAAGAAGTTACTGTTACTCGTTACTGTATACATAGGCCTAATCTTTCTAAAAATCGTATGTTTTTTTGTAGTTTCTTTTATATGTTGCTCATTTACTGGAATAATTGTGTTCATTTATTAGTTATAAGTGTCCATTCACTTGGAATTTGGTAAATATTTCAAATTTATATTAAAATATGTTAAAATTTTTAAGAATTAATATGTTTTATATATTTTTCCTGAATTGCTCATGCCCAAATGGTTACAACCAAATACAGTATGTTGAATATTGCCAACTTACAAAGGTTTGTCAATTTTTTAAACAATTTTAAACTCTTAACTGCTCATTCATTGGTCTGTTTACCCTATTACAACCCAATTTCTGCTTGAAAATAATGGCCGAGGCTTTATTACAAAGGAATTACTGCTTGAAAATATCAATCTTGTAATTCACTACAGCAGCATTCTGACGTCATTAGTGAATGTTATTGTAGCGGAATCTCGATCTCCAGTAGACCCGCCTAAAAACTCTATATACTGATATTTGTCTTATTATAACAAAATAATTCATAGTGGGATCAGTTTAAAACTAGATCATGGTTCTATTACAATAACCTTTCGCTGCATGGAAAATAACATTCCAAATTTTCCGCCACTACTGTGTGTGAAGTCGCCCTGTTTCCGGGTATGAGATGTACATCTTGCGTGCACTACAAATGTCACTAACAACATCTGCATGAAAAGTAGGGGTTTTCTCAGGCAGGGGAAGCACTATTATAACAGTGGTGCCGCAGTTTGATAATGGTAGTGCAGCACAACAGGTTGAAAATGAAGAATATAATTGTTTGATATCTCGCTTAATTCTAGAGATATTGACTTGAAAAATTAGTTATAGGTATATTTCCTTGTGCCTTTGGTGACACTTTTCTTCTGGTCCAGGCTACATTTAAGCTTTACGATACAGTATAACTTAACTGAGATATTGAACAAATTTATTCCACACTTTGGATTTGTATTGCCGCGTTACACAAGAATCTATCATCAAATTGTGAAGCTATGGTTATCTTTAGAATTCGCCAGGCAGTGACAAACTGACATCACTAATTCTTTTAAAGCAAAAGTTGGCAACAGGTTAATAAACTGGATCATACAAGAATTGTCTTATTCATCTGAAAATTGGTATACAAGTTCCTTAGGTGGTAATATTTTAGTAAAAATGCATAAAGTTAGCTTTTGGGTATGTAAAAAAATGAAGTAAAACAACTTGAAATGGGGTAGATGAATACATTTTATTATGCAAAAAATAAATATTTTTAACTGTTAATATTTGTTCCTCTTGTTTCTCGGCCCAGGCTGCATTTCAACCTTATCACAACTGCTGTTGAAAAAAATTTGAACTGGATTACTGGAGATTGTGATTCTGCAAGGAGTTGGTGTCATAATACTGCAGTAGTCAAACACAAGACACTGCTAGAAATACTATCCGAAGTACATTTAATGTCATCATGTTGGTACAGGCTGTATTACAATGGCATTACTGTTTGAAAATAATATGTTTTGCTATTGACTATGGTAGTATTATGACATCATTAGAGAATGTTGTAATGGAATCACGATCTCCAGTAGATCCAATTAAACTAGGTTAATTCCTTTGTGTCAATCATTGGTTACATTACAAACCATCTTTAATCGTGGAATGTTGGAAACCATGCAATATATCTTAGCATGAAATCTAATGTGTCTGCTATACACAGAGAAATTGTAAATGTTACTGATTTTCCACTTTTTAAATAACAATGAAGACTTAAACATATTTTGTCAACAGTTATTAACGTGTATTTCTTGTGTTATAACTTGTATGCATCTCCCCACATTTGGATGATACTAGGAGAAGGGAAACTGCTTTTAGGCAATATAAATAACAAAGGATAGGGAAAATGACTCATGACTTACCGAAGTTGAAGGCCGCGACGAATGAAAAACACACATGATGAACAAAAACATATTCAGTATTTCGGTTTTACCTTATTCATGTTTTAGAAAGCTGGCTATGTGGTTTGGGAGGTGTGCACATGCCGAAGTTTATCACATGGCTGATTTTTCACGAGAAAGACAAAGACGATATATATAAAATATATATCGCAGGTGGTGAAAAAAATAATGTATATTTAAAAGGGTACGGAGTGTTGATAAATAAAAAATTTGGAAGTAATTTTTTAAAATTATTGTTAGTTAAAAAATAAAAATTATGATGCTAATAATAATGAGTGGTGGTTCAAAAGGTAGAATTTTATTGGTGGTTTAGGCCAGGTGGGTGTCTGGTATACAGGATAGTTTGGTATGCAAGTTACCATTTCCGATGTTCTGAAGCATCAGTGGTTTTGTGGAAAACTCTGGTCTCGCAGTGCAGCAGTCATTGAGGTTGTTAGATTTATGATAATTGGCATGTTGTGGTATTTGGAAGGTACAAGTTGCGGGTGTGGACTGTTTGCCTGTAGCCATTCATTCTGACTGAGAGTTGCTGTGTAGTGAGGCCCATATAAGAATTAGTGCAGTGGCGGCAGGTTAGCTGGTATATGATGTGTGTTGTTGAGCTTGTGTCATGCCCAATGATGGGAAAGTAGGGTTGGTGTATGTTGTAGGTGGATGCATGCTGCAGGTGTTCATGTTTTGAGTGATTTTTACTTCATTTCTGCATATATGAAGGCTTACTTAATGCATTTTTTACTCAAATATTACCACCTAATGAATCTTTGTACCAAACATCAGAGCTAAAAGACAATTATTGTAGATTCCGACATATTAATGTGGAATCCAAAAATTTATACTATACAGTTGTACAGACATTTTTACCGTTCAGGTTCAGGCAGCATTTCAACCTAACCACAACCACTTGCTTAAGTGATATATTGTAATTTCAAGCATCATGGTATAAAATTAAGCGGATGGATTCAGTTCTGTAGGATGATACTAACAACATAGATGTAATTTAATTTCTGATATTTCGCATAAACTACTTACTGTCAAAAATGTTTGACATTTTCTATTATTATTATTATTATTGAGTCAGAAAAATCAAATACACAGTTAAACAGTTTTAACATATTTTGCCTACTACCTTGCCTTATCAACTGCATTTTTTGTTGCTTGAAACAGGTAATCTTCGTTGAAAAATGATGGACAAGTACGACAATGGAGCATACGTTTCATTGTTTCATACTTACTGTTAAAAGTGTCATTGTAACCCCATTTTGTTTTATTATCTTTGGACCTACCCACAATCAATTCAAGGATTTAGGGACATTTCAGTTTTCTGTATGAGCAGGTAGCAGCCATTTCATAACTGTCGGTGGTCCTGAGATATGGGGAGCTTTTGCCATTTCAGGAGACCCAATTAGTTTCTGTGAGGTTGGTAAAAAGCATTTTTTGGACTGTTGGTGCAGTGGTTTGGTGCTTCCCTGTTCACCTTTGATCCTGTCTTATTTGCAGGCAGTTCAGATACTAGGTGGAGCAATTCCTGGTCGTTAATGAAGCCTAATAGCAACATAAAGCTGTTATTGTGGATTGCATCCACTTATTTGGTGTGAGACAAGGTGCCAAATTGAGCATGCATATTCTGTAACAGAGTAATGAAGGATCATGGATGATATGTAAAGAGTTTGTGGTCGACTGTCCCACTTGATCCGATAAGTTTATGCAGCAAGTTGTTTCTTGCAGAATTTTTCATTTTGCATTTCAAGAAACTTTTCTAGGGGATTATTGGGGAATGCATTACCGCTAGACCACAGCTGCCCAACCAATTTTGGGGCCACAATTTCGATTATAAGTAACCTGCGGACCACATAATACTTGCATATAGATACAATAGGTATTTAAATATAACAAAGATACAAATAACACAGTTTAATTACAATCAAAAAGTAAAAACCATCAATGAGACCTTTGCAGAGGTTTCTTTTTATTACAAACAAAAAGTAAATAAAAACATTAATGATACCTTTGCAAAGGTTTTTGAGCTACCCTATTCTAGATAGCTGCTGTTCGCGGGCAAATTCATTGGATTCATGGTATTCATTGGAAGACAGTAGGATGGTGAAGAGTGTCATGGGAGTGTGCAAGGCGTATATTGATGGTGAGGCATGGAATGATATTGGTGTAAGAATTAAAAGTAATGAATGGAAGGGAAAAGATGGTCATTACCACAAGCTGGCACTTAATTTCAGGCACAAGGGTGTAGAAAGATTCTCATTTTTAGGTAAGGGGGTCAAGGATTGGACTAAATTACCAAATGAAATTATGAATAATTTGCCAAAAATGTTAAAAGAATTTGAAGTTGAAATTTGTAGAGAGCTAATGTAGGTGGGTGCAGGAAAGGGGGAAATTGTCACCAGAATGTGTGCTCCATTACAATTAAATTGAAAAAAAAATCAAATGTGCTGGCAGGCCACTACAAATGTCACTACTTTGACCTGCTTGGGAAACTGGAGGGTCTCTGGTCTGAGAACAACCAACTTCAACAATCCAAACACATTTTAAAACTACTTAACATTAATTGGTATCGTCATTTCCAAATAACCCAAGCCGTCCTACTGTATAATCCAATACCACAACATGAAAAAATATACAATAACCTATCGTACAGTAAACATTAACAACTGTGCAAACATTTTGAGTTTCCCAAGAAATCCAAACCACTATAAACCAATTACGCCATATACACAAAACCCATAACAAACACTATTATAATTGTCACCGGAGAAACCTCCATGTGTACAAAGAAAAAAAGTAACCAATAAAATTAAATATCACTACCTCAAGACACCAGCTGATATTGCAATTTCAATTTAAACCCATCTGTCTTATTGTTAAACTCGATACCAACACGAAAAGAAAGAAAGCATCAACTGATTGATATCGAAAACCTTACAGTTTAACAAATGAAATATAACACACAAACGATACAAACTAAGATGAAACCACTGTACACACAAATAAATATAATACGAAGTGAAACTTCAGTTAATTCTTAGAGTAAACAGGATACTGCTACAACATTTTACCACCATACTAACGTATAACGTCGCCATGCCATGATTGGCATATAAAAATAACATTAAACAACGCGACAAAAAAATCAAGAAAGACAAAAAACTAAAATATCGAGAATATTTAAAACCACTAACCAAATTGTATGAAATATATTGGTATTGTCATTTCCAGTTGAACCCAGGCACATCATTCTGTAACTTGATACCCGCAAAATACTACAAAAAACATGCACACATATCAATCTTCAGTAGTAGAGTTAATATTTAAATGAACCTAATACTACACCGCAAATGCTAGACGTGTAGCTTCAGAAAATGATATTTTCTAAATTACTTCAACAACGAAAATTCATTTTAATTTTATCATAATTATACTAATATATTATTGCATCTATGGGTTATGGAAAATAAAAGATGCCGTATAAAATAAATGTATACTTTCTTGTCTGGTTGAGCTTTTCAGATATTTCATTCCACGTTTTTGCTTTCTTGGCATGTTTTTGTACTCGGGAATGCCGAGATTCTTATAAAAATAAACATTCTCGAACGCATTGAATGACCGAGATGGAAGGAGGCCGTTTTCGGCCTCCTACCTATCATTTGGGAGGACGAGGGTCAAACCTCGTTCGGCCATCCTGGTTGAGGTTTACCGTGGTTTTCCTCAACCACTCTAGGCAAATGCTGGGATGGTTCCCTACAAGGCCACGGCCGACCTTCCATCCCCCTTCCCTCCCCGTAGACTAGCAGGGTGAAAAGAGTCTCGGTGACTCTCCAGCAGCCCGCCTTCAGCTGGGAGGAATGAAATGTAAAAAAAAAAAAAAAAAACGCATTGAATGAGACTTTCTAACTCGTCCACCATTGCCCGCCGCGGACTCTGTGGAATTCACAACCTGCCCGCCGCGGACTGGGCTTCCACCGCGCGGTAGGCCGCGCTCTGTTTGACTAGGCTGATGCAATACTATGTACCACAGAGTCCGCGGACTGCCCGCATTCTGTTTGTCCGGGCCTTTAATCTATCTGGCTCGACAATATTTTAAGAAAGGATGTTATATATCGATTGTCTTGCCTAAAACATTTAGTAGGAGGCTTATTACATATAATGCATACAGCAAATACCTTTAATAATCATGTTCTTAATAGTAAAGCACTTTTGAGCTCAGAACATAACCTTGTTATATATCCATTATCTTGCCAAAACCATTAATAAGGGGACCCATCTCATATAGTTGCATAGTAAAGAACTTTTATAACCATTTTCTTAGCAGTACAGCGCTTTTTAAATTGATTCTAAACCATTTTTGAAAAAGACATAAGATTCAAATAAGGTTCTTTTTCAGTCGTAATGAATTTTGTTGCATTCAATTCCACTAAGAAACCATAGAATGATGATCATTCTAAGGTGTATTTTGTATGCTCTTAAAATTCTATGTAAGGAGGTATTTCAAACACAAAAAATTTGAACTTTTGAAATAAAAGATCTGTGAAGATAAAAGTAGGCTTAAATGAAAGCGAAAAATTCATTTAATAATAATAATAGAAAGAAGAAGAAGTTAAACAATAATTCCAGATTTAAAGGGAGAAAAATGGAATTTTAATTACAAAGATTTGACATCGCCATGTGTAACTTTCAAAAATTATTAACTCTTAAATGAGTAAACCTATGAGAAAATTTATCATGATTTAAAAGATTCTAAATAAATTAAACTATCAGGAGAATCAGAGTAAAATTAGCATATCACGATAATGTGGGATTTTGGTAATTCGCCTCGGGAATATGCCATTGTTCTATGACAAGTCAGCTAAAGATTAAGGCCGGTTAACACGGTTCACTTTTCGCATGCATTCCGGATGAATCACTCGCAATGAAAGGAAAGTGAACTGTGTATACTGAGAATCATCCAAAGTGATCATCCAAGATGACGGATGAAAGAGTTGGCTTGAGTTCAACTTTTTCTTCACTTTTGGTGTTTCACTTGGATGAATCATCAAGAGTGACACATGTAAACAGTCAAAATATCAATGCGAAACCTTCTCCTGGATCGATCACAATTGTTTGTTTCTGATTGTTGTTGTTTTCAACACGTAATGGTTTTTAAATGGGGAGATGAAACATTTTTTTATTTTTAAAATCTTTTCACAATGAATGCTTATAGAAAACAAAATTTGAAAGTTATAAAAACATAAAAGATAGTGCTACGGAGGACATGATTAAAGAATTGATTATCCCACTTTTGACAATAGAAGACATCAAATGCAAATTAATTTAAAACTATCTGACCTAGGTGTTCTAGCGAATTAACCAAAGTTTTAAAATCAGATAAATGTGGTGTAAATTGTGCCTCTGGTAAAGTGAACGTGTTTCAAAGCAGTTATCAATTGTGTAATATCTTGTCGAGCTCTCCACCGGGATAGCTCGTCAGTAGAAGTACAAGGCGACATTTCGGAGCTAGAGGCAGGCTTCAAAATGTCGCCTTGTACTTTTATTGATGCACTATACTGGTGGAAAGCTCGATGATTTTACGCAACTGACTCGCTGAGAAAGTTTACATTCTTTCAGTTATCAATTGCAAGAAACCTGAGAGTAGTTTACAGCTTGAGTTTAGCTGGAAGACATTCACTTATTAGTGTCCTGTTATTTTGTACCGAATTACTCTGATTCATGCATTCGAAGATTATTTTTATGTGCCATTTTGTCCTGCAATACCCATTCTACCACGCTGCAAGATTCAGTTTCTCGTCCACAAATTTCTCTTTTTTCAAGTAACTTTCTTCACGAAATAACTTTTAATTCTTTAGGAGAGGTTTCTGAAAATTAAATCCATTGCAACACATACAAGTTTGTTTGTTGCCACCTGGAAGTGAATTGTGAATGGTTCATTTGTGATGATATGTGTAAATGAAAAGTGAACCGTGTAAACCCCCCTTTAGCCAAGGCTGTAAAAAGCTGACCAGAGTTACCTTTTGGAAAAGTTTTTAAGAGGCAGTTTGAAGGAGCATTTTCGAAGGAACATATAGTATCCAGCCAACAGTTTAGCAGTACGAGTTGCTCCTTGAGAGTGAATTTCAAAATGTAACAACTAACATTTTACTTATGTCTCCTCGGAAATAATTTGCGGGCCCTAACACTGGCTTTAGAAGAGGAGAACTTTTTTAAATTTAACTTCAAGATCTATTGCTATGATATGTAAAGAAGTCAATAGTAACAGTGGTTAGAACTGTCATTAAGCTCACTCTGAATTAAGGGGTGCAAATATGAGGACTTCTGCCAGTGTGAATGCTTCTTCTTGTGTGATTATGAAGTTTGATGTTGCCTTTTTTTATATTTTCGACAAGTGTAATCTCATACCAGCTTTAACTTTCAGAATATATTCAAATTAGTAACTACAGTGACTTTCTTTCATTTATGAATGACCAGTTAGATATTACAGGGTAAAATATTATCTTCGTGGTGGGTTTAAAGACCTGTAGCATCTTCAAGAAAAGGTATCAGTTATACAGGCAACACGATCAAGTTAATGCAAATGTTGCATAACCCCAAGCAACATTTATGCATTACAAGAAGTGATTTTTTTTCAGATGAGACTTAATTTTTTAATGATTAATAAGTTAAAATATTATTAGTCTAGATTAAATAACTCACATAGAACTTGGCATTTACAGTCAATTCCCCCCCCCCCGCCCCCCAATCCTGATGGCAATCAAAACATATTTGCTTCCGTGGCAAACAAAATGACGCAAGTGAAGTTTTGAAATTTCAATATCTTCCGTTTTATTAGAGATAGGAATTTGGATTTTACTTTATATCAAATACAGCTCAAATCACCATTGAGTAAATAAAAAAACCATCCAAAAAATCCCACTGCATGTGTGTCATTTAGTTTTTGCTCTGCCTGTAAAATGTGAATCTGTGTAAACTAGATGACCCGTACGAAAATTTTGCGAATACAATGGTTGGGGGTTTGTAGTAGGATAAAAGAAGAACTGCTTCATTTTTTTTCAATTGTTTATTTGTTTAGTGTAATAGCTACGTACAAAAGTCGACGCCATTGAAGCGCTTTATTAATATCTCTGTGATATGTGCTACTGCTGGCTTGCGACACAAAAAATGCGTTGCAGAAATATTGATACTTTTTCCCTTTAAAGATCGAATTCCAAAAAATTCCTTTCTTAAAATATGATTTGACCACAGCAGAGAACTTAATCTTTAAAATAATACCTCTTTTCTTCATTTCGGTTAGATATCAAAGGAGATAAACAGCTCATTACAAAAAAAAAATATTTTATGGAAATAATTGTTATTTTACCCTTTAAGGGTTGAATTCCGAAAAATTCCTTTCTTAAAATATGACGTGAACAGAGTGGAGACCTTACTCTTTAAAATTATACCTCATTTTTCTGTTTCGGTAAGATATCATGGGAGATAAATGGCTCGTGACACAAAAATGCATTGTGGAAATATTGTACTTTTGCCCTTTAAGGGTCGAATTCCAAAAAAATTATTTTCTTATAATATGATTTGACCACATCGAAAACCTTTATCTTTAAAAATAATAGCTCATTTATTGATTTCAATTAGATATTGAGGGAGATAAATACGAGAAAAAAATGTTATGGTAATAATGACATTTTTGCCCTTTAAGATTTGAATTCTGAAAAATTCATTCCCTAAAAATGTTGTGATTAAAGTGGAGACTGTAAGCTTTAAAATGATACCTCATTTATACATTTTGGTTAGTTATCAAGGAAGATAATGGCTTGTGACCAAAAAAAAATAACCCCTGTAGAAATAATATATATGATATTACATTTTGTTCACCACATCCTCATTTCATTAGTTGTAGCTTATTCCAAAAATTTTGAGGGTGTTAAGTGTAACATTTAACCAGCTTGTCACAAGTTTTAAACGTTGGAAACGTGTCTTATTTGGTTTTAATAGTGGTCATGCAACAGAACAGAATATGTTTATTGTAACTAGAAGTATTTTAGTAGGAATAAATGCTAAATTTTGATTTGGGGAGATTTTGTGACTTTTCTTGGGTCTTTGTGTTCATAATGAAATTTTAGTGCAAAATTAAAGTACTATGGTATAGTAATAGTAGACAGAATTAATCACCGAGAAATTTCAGTGCTGTGTCGTGGATCACATTTTCTTAGATGGGGAATCATTAAATACACAGTTCATTAGTGTTCCTTGTTGGGTCCACTATTGTTTATAATTCATGCAAATGACCTACCTTGCATTAAAATCGAATGTCAAAATGTGTTGTCTTTTCTAATGACAGGAACAAGAATTAAAAATCCTACTGATTTCTGTAATGAACTTTTGCCATTGATCATATTAATAATTTATTCCCATCTAAATTTTCTTGTCTTTTATTTTAATAAAATTCTGTATGTGTAGTCTAGTTTGCTGAATAGATTATGTAACAAGCTAGGGTGTTATTAAGGGTACTTATTAGTTCTGTAACTCGTCTACATGTAATGCAGCAATGTTGGCAGATCCAAAAGTTAATCAGCCTTGTAACAACACTAATGATTTTGTATTTTTGGGCAAGTATTGGGTTTGACTATTAAAGAGCATTGAACACTAAATAATTGGGTCACTTCCTGATTCAATGGTAAATACTAGTTTCCATCAACTTAACTGTTGGGAAAATACTGAAGAGATCAAAATGTGTGAAGTGTAATCAGTAAATAATTCATTGTTCAGACAAATCACTGACTGAATTGCAGAGCAATCAACACTCAAATACAGCACTGTAGTTTTAAAGTTTTTTAATGATCATGTCAAGCTTTGATGCCAGTGGAACTCCAATTATCCGAATCAATTGGGACCGGATCCCATTCGGATAGTAAAAAATTCGGATAGTCGGATTTTTTCCGAAAATGGGTCTATTTTAATTAATTTTTTTTTGTGTGTTGAAAATGGGAGAAAAAACTATTTTTAAATAAAAACCGCTTTTAATTAATTAAATTAAAAGGCAAGACTTTTACATGCTAAGTGTACAGTATGTACATACCGTACAGTAAATAAAAGTAATTGCTTGCTGAATATATCGGCCAAAGTAAGCTGTTTGACAGTATTCATCCGTTTTCAGTCAGCCAAGTCATGCATCCTCTTGGCAGTAAGAGGTTGCGTGTGGTCACACTCGGGCTGACGCTCCATCCACTTCAATGGTAGTTTCAAGGCTGGCAAATGCTTGACTAGCTGATGGTCCCGTGTCTGCTTCAACTTCGACATCAAGGTCATCTTCTTCCTCAACACTTTCTTCTCTCACGCTTTCAATAAGTTCATCATCATTTAGAATTTCATAACCAGGGTCTGACGAATCTTTATCTTCAGCACTAACTTCTGAACATCCAGGAATTTTCGAAAGAATGTTTCACAATTCCTCAAGTGACACGTCATCCCATTTTCTCCTGTCTCTACCCTTTCTTTTCTTGAGCTTCTTTTTCCTTTTTCTCCTTTTCCTTCTCTTCTTCAGTTGTTATGCCTTTCAACTTGTTCCATCCACATTTTAATGTGACTACCTTAACCAAGCACCAAGCTTCCGCCACCATGTAAGTGCAAACTTTAAAAAAAAAAAAAAAAAAAAAAAAATATGTGTTTAGGCGAACACACCTTCTTCGTCTTCGTCCTCCACAAAAAGTTTCCCTAAAAGTTGCCTTCTGTAATGACGTTTCATGGTTTCGATAACAGACTGGTCCATTGGTTGCAACAAGCTTGTGACATTTAGTGGTAAAAAGATTGTTTTAAACTGGCCATTCTCTCTTACCAACAATTCTTCGTTGGGATGAGTTGGTCCATTATCAACAAAGCACTTTACTGCCTTCTTTTAGAAGAGATTTTTGGTGCTTTTTCACTTCAGGGATGAGAACTTCGCTGTACCACTCGTAAACAATGCTGCAGTCATCCAAGTTTTTGGGTTGAGTTTTATAAAAGAGGGAAAGCTTTTCCGCAGTATGTTTCAGTCTTAATTAAAGAAACAATTTGGGTAGTCAGAGTTCGGATAGTTGGAGTTTTACTGTATGAATGAGGAGATTTGAGAAGAATATTATACTACTGTATGAATTTGGAGATTTGAGAAGAAAATTATATAGAAAAGTGGCGAAAAGATGTAGAGTTATTAGACACAGGCACATGTGGCACATGCAGTGTGGATTATTGAATCTATTTTATAGCTAGATCCTTTGTTTTCTACTTAAATGTTTTAAAAGGATGATTTGCGTTAAAACTTCTGGTTCGTGTGGTGATGTATTGTCGGCTGCTAACATATCTGTAAAATGTAAGAGACGGGCATTATTTCTCTCTCAGTAATTTATTGATCAGGACACTAATAACATAGACATTGACATACCCCAAAGCCACCAAAACAGTTTTGATATTTGAATGCCTGCTGAAACTAGCTAATTAATACTTCATAATGGCCTACCTGGTTCATGATTTATTGAGTTCTTTTTTCTTATAGCTTTGAGGGTTAAAAATTAACTAACCTGAACGGTGCTCAAAGGCATCAATTGCTTCTCAACCAGTGAGAATGCTGGAATTATCTGCCAAACAAGGCAAAACCTGTCTGTAGAACCAAACTGCTACTAACTAGTTAAAATTAAGACTGTATTCTAAGTTAATTCTTATATGCGATACCATTACAAAATAAGCAAAAACCCTTTCTAAGACCAAATATGCATATAAAATGTACAGGCCACATTCTATTCAAAAGGAAGATGCAGTAAAATTTCCAGATCTGAATATTGAGCAATATTTAAACTGTATGGTAAATTATAAATGAATGGTAAATGTTTCTGTCTTGCTAAAGTGATTAGATGCATCCATGTTAGCAATTACGTTGATTTCAGCCATATACAAGGGTAGGCTGAAAAGAAATGCACACATGCTTGTAGAACACAAATAAAATATCAAGATCGGGCAAAAATAACATTAAAGTACCATTCTTCAGCTTCAAAATCATCAGGTTTGAAGTCATTGAATTCATCCAGTGTATTTTGAAACAGAAGTATGGAGGCATGTTCTATTGCTATGTCAATGCAAGATGAACAATGTGCTGTTATTGAATTTTTAAGTGCTGAAAGCGTGACTCCTACTGAGATACATCGTCATTTAAAGGCTGTTTATGAGAATGATGGTGTTAACAGGTCTACTGTAAATCAATGAGCAGAAAAATTTCGTGATTACGAGCCTGAAAAAGCCATAATTGTTGATGAAAAATGCAGCTGACGTCTGATCACTGCCACATATGATAAACATCACAAACTCATCGACAATTTGATTCAAAATGATCAGGAAATCATTAAAAAGCGTATTGCAAACCATATTGAAATTTCCAAGGAACATGTGTGCTTCATTATTGAACAACTGAGATGCCGTAAAATCTGTGCGTACTGCAACTGTAGAGGTTATGCGAAATCTGAAGTTTGAACTCATTCCATACCCTCCTTACTCCCCCGAGAATGTGCCTTACGATTTTTGTTTTTTCCTCTACTCAGGAGAGACCTCAAGGGTAATCATTACACCTCAGACGATGAGGTGAAGGCACCTGTCAAATTCTATGTTCAAGAAAAATCAGAAAAATTCTTCAGGAATGGAATAAAAAAAAACTTTTTACATATTAGGAGAAATGTGTTGGCGTTAACGATAACAATGACTATTTTGAAAAATATGTGATTTTGAAGATTAAGAATTGTACTTTAGTACATTTTGTCCAACCTTGCTATTTGTTTTAGTGTCCTAAAAGCATATGTGCATTTTTTTTCACCCTACCCTCATAGTTAGATATGAAGAATCTAATTTTGCTTATTTCCACTTTTAATGTCAAATGTGATAATCCTCTGTGGTATTCAGTCAGCAGTGCCATTCCTAAGAATTTTCATGTCTTTTAAAATAATCTGTTAATTTTCCAGCTAATTTTAAACATTAAATAGGATTATTGTTTCAATTGTCGCCGCTTTATAATACTACAAAAACATTCTCGATTCTGTTATATTATGATGTAAAAACCTGCAAATCTTGTCCCGATCGTTGCCTCTGGGGGCAATGGAAAACTGTTAATGCATTCCACAAAGGATGGTATCACTAGGGCTCAATTTCTGGTCTTACTCTACTGGATGATTAAGATGTAGACCCTTGTATCATGTCAACTATAAGGCAATAGATTGATATGCATTTTGCTGGATAGTCCTTTCAGATTATGCTGATTGCAACTTAATTCATTAGTTCTTTAATTAACTGTCCAGTTGCCAGATTTTACCTTTTCACCAAAGGATAATAATTAACACAACTTCTGAATTTACTAAGGAGTTCAGTTAAATGACTGCTGCTACTCTTTTCATTTAAATTTTTATTCCATCGAAATCTTCGCAAAACAAAATACGCAGATAAGCATCAAACTTTGTCCAGAGATACTAAAGTACATTGCAGAATAATTCCAGCGATTAAACTTCTGCTTGATGACTCAAAAGGAATTGCAAAAAACTTCTAACTATTGATTGCTCGCCATCCCTGTGCATTTGAATAAGCGCCATAGAAACATCTAGAATTAACTGAAGAGTGCCAACAGACATTTCTAGAGTGCTAACAATCACACTGACAATCAAAATCATACTAAAACAATTATAGCTTGTACAAAATCATTCACAATCATTAGAAAACACCTTAAAATAGAAATTGATACTGGTTACATGCATTTAAAATTAAAAAAAAAAAAAAAAAAACACAAACACAAACCACTCCAAATAGCCAAATATCGTCCATTAAACATCGTGGCTTGCATCAACTTTTATAATTACAAGCTTTCAATTAATACTTCACACATAATACCTTTTTTGGTCATATTACACATCATTTATATAGTCTCCTTTCATAAAAACAATTTCAATTCACATGAAAAATTCATCATATTCTCTCTATATTCAATTCCAAAGATTAAAACATAAAAAGGCTGGGTCTGAGGGCTGTTACAATGTGCTAAAACGGTTTTCAACTAATAATTGATTTGCTTCACCATCCATACAGTTCCTCAGCACATTATTTGTTAAATGTTGAATTGCTGAGGATTGTCTTGTATTTACAATGCTGGTATCTAGGAAATAAATCCATATTCCAAACCACACTGTGTTATGATGTCTTACAACTTATTTGGTTAAGAATATGTGGAGTTCATGATGTAAAACTGATAGTGCTCATCAGTTCACTCCTGTGTACTTATTCCTTTTACATTATGCCCCTGCAGGGTGTTCTGTGTCAACATAATTGACTTAGATGCTTAGAAGTATATTGATACTGCAGGTGTCTATGAAAGTTTGTGGTAGTTGCTCCAAACAAGTAGAGTTTTGAGGTATGGTGCAACTGTCCACACTTCCCCAATATTGACTACATCATTTATTTAAATGACAAATATTAAAAACGTGTGTAATATTTTTAAGTTGTAATGACAATAAACAATTTTTGTTTGTTTGAGGCTATTTTGTCACATCATATATATTATTTCTATAAGGTATTTTTTTGTCACAAGTCTGTATCTTCCTTCAAACTTAACCGAAATCAATGAATGAGGTGTCATTTTAAAGCTTATGGCCTCCACTTTAGTCACATCATATTTTAAGAAATGAAGTTTTCGTAATTCGACCCTTAGAGGGCAAAAATGTCAATATTTCTAAAATGCTGTTTTCTGTGTTATGAGTCATTTATCTCCCTGGATACCTATCTGAAATCATTTAATGAAGTATCATTTTAAAGATTAAGATCTCCGCTTTAGTGATGTCATATATTAAAACAGAAATTTTTCGGTATTCGACCCTTAAAGAGCGAAAGTTTCAATATTTTTGCAATGCGTTTTTGTGTCACGAGCAATTTATCTCCATTAATATCTAACCGATATAGATAAATGAGGTATCATATTAAGTAAAAAAATCTCCGGCGTGGTAACATTATATTTTAAGAAAGGAATTTTTCGTAATTCAACCCTTAAAGGGCAAAAATGACATTTTTCTAAAATGCTTTTTTTGTGTCTCGAGTTACTAATCTCCCTGGATATCTATCCAAAATCGATAAATCAAGGAAGATTATGAGGAATAATGTCTCAGCTTTGGTGACATCATATTTTAGGAAAGAAGATTTCGGAATTCAACTCTTAAAGGGAAAAAGTATAAATGGTTCTACAACATATTTTTGTGTCACAAGCGATTTATCTCCCTTAATATCTAACCGATATGGATAAATGAGGTATCATATTAAGTAAAAAGGTCTCCGGCGTGGTAACATTATATTTTAAGAAAGGAATTTTTCGTAATTTGACCATTAAAGGGCAAAAATGTCAATTTTTATAAAATGCGTTTTTTGTATCTGGAGCCATTTATCTCCCTGGATATCTAGCCAAAATCGATAAATGAAGTAGGATTCTGAGGAGTAATGTCTCAGCTTTGTGACATCATATTTTAAGAATAAATGTTTTTGTAATTAAATCCTTAAAGGGAAAAAGTATAAAATTTTCTATAACGCATTTTTGTGTCACGAGCGATTTATCTCCATTAATATCTAACCGAAATAGATAAATGTAGTATCATTCTAAAAATTAAGGTTTCCGCTGTGGTTACATCACATTTTAAGAAATGAATTTTTCTGGATTGAACTCTTAAAGGGCATAAATATGAATATTTCTAAAATGGGTTTTTTTCTTGTCACGAGTCATTTATCTCCCTTGACAATTAAACAAAATTGATAAACGAGGTATCATTTAAAAGATTGAGGTCTTCGTATCGTCTTCGGTTCCATTACCACATTTTAAGAATGAAATTTTAGTAAATTCTAACCTTACAGGGCAAAAGTATTAATATTTTTGCAACTTATTTTTCTGTCATGAGCTATTTATTTCCCTTCATATCTAACCGAAATCAAAAATGAGGTATCGATTTAAATATTAAATTATCCGTTATGGTCACATCATATTTTATGAATAAACTTTCTCCAAATTCAACCCTTAACGAGCAAAAATAACATCATTTCTCAAAACTTTTTTTTTCCTTGCTTGATAACTAACTGAAATCGATAAATGTGGTATCATTTTAAAGACCAAGGTGGCTGCTTTAGTCATAAAAGGAATTTTTTGGAATTCGACCCTTAAAGGGCAAAAGTATCAATATTATTTATACAAGGTGGTTTTTTTTTTTACAAGTTATTTATCTTCTTTGATACCCAGCCGTAATCGATAAATGACATATCGTTTTAAAATTAAGGTCTGCAGCTAGGTAAAATCATAAATTAAGAAAAATTTTCGGAATTTGCTTAAAGTGGTAGCGCATATAAGACTGTTCAGTGCCAAGTCCCTAGATTGCAGCAGCGGAAATCACAGAAATGTCAATAATCTTTTTTTTTTTATTCAATGAGTAGCTTTTCGGATATTTTTTTTTTCTGTTACGGAAACACTGTCGTTTTGCTATACAATTCCAATGTAAACATTTTATTCACACAGCAACAAATATTCCAGAGATGTTGATATATTGTGTACATTTTGTTCAAGTTGATTTTATTCTGTTAAGGTCAGTGACAGTTTGTCATAAATACAGTGTGTTTTAAATTTTCCTAACTGTTTCGTAATATGTTGTGAGTATTTTGATGCATACCTATTACACTAAATATATATATATATATATATATATATATATATATATATATATGTACTTGCTACTAAAGTACGGTTCTACTTTTCATTATATTACAAGCATTCAACCACACTATTCATCGCATTTTATTCACGAAATTTTCGCACGGGTTGTCTAGTATTGATATAATTTTATTTGAAATACTCTAAAATCACCGTATATACCATTCTGAAGTACCTATAATAAATTTTACAGTAACTGAATGATTGCTAAAGTAGCACACGATTCAATGTGATTCAGTGCTGGAGAGCTGTGAAGTGGTATAGGATATGTAACCTGAAAATGTGTTGCACATTGTTGATTTTTATGCCAAGTGACTGCAGTCAGTAGCAAGCAAGATATGTGGTTAGGTCATTTGAAATACGGAACTCTAATGTGCTAGCATTGCTTTGTACTTTCCAGGTTTTTAAAATTATTGTTATGATTATTGATCAGATATTTAAAAATTAAAAAAATAGAGAATATCAAGGATGATAATGATGAATCATGTAAAAAGGGTGATCCTATGTCTGGATGACTGTTATTTTCACTTCTCTCAGGGTTTTGTACCTTCTGAAAGTAAAACATAACCCTTATGGATTTGCTCATTTGTGCTTTTGTCTGTCCAGCAACCCTTGTAACTTTTTTGAAACCTTAAATTAAAATATTTGTGATTACACACAACTGAAGTTGTTACTATCATTAACGCGATTAAAACATAAAATATGGAAAAATCATTGGTGGTAAAAATAATTATACGGTGTTAAATGGAAAAGGGAAGGAGTGGAAGCAAAAAAATTTCTTTAGGTACTGTCAGGAAAGCTGGCAATCCACAGACTATAAAAAAGTTTGGAATTCACCAAAAGTTTATAAACACTTCTGATTTGAAAATTCTTTCCAAATTTACAGTAGTAGAAAAATGTAGTCCTATTTTAAGTCGTTGGTTTTCACTAAATTACTAAGAGATCAATTTTGACAATCTTACATAATTTTGACAAAGTTTATACTTCAGCAATTTAATATTTTCAGCCAAACAAGTGTATCATTCAATTGAGTCGTGTATATTAGATAATAAATATGGCCCGATAATAGTTTATTTAAAGATTTCAAAATACCTAATTGTTTCAACTGACTTTTTTGTATTTGATTTATGTATTACGGTTTGATAAAAATTTCACTAAAAATCTCTTCTTGTTGAATTTTTTGGAAACATTTTTACAATTTTTAGCAAGTTCAGTTTAATGCGTAATCCATACATAACCCTCAGTGCAAAGCTCATACTTAACAGCTTAATTTGTTTTTCTTTTGCTCTGCATTTTGTTAATGCTGTTAATGTCTGGAGAGGATTAGGCTTAGTTTGGAAGAGCCGGAAATATTGCATTGCGGGAGAAGCTCAATCGTAAACAATATTTTTTACTGAAAAATAAATCCTTCATTTTTTTCTGGATTTTAGCACTGAAAGAAATGGTGGTGGGTTGGTTAGAGTAATAGTGTAAATGATGCATGGGTAACTATTGATGTAAAAATTTGTGCCTATATGCAGATATTAATTGCTGTGTGATGATAAAAAAAAAAGTGCTTAGCAGTAATAAAAAAAAGTATTAAAAGTTCAACAGAGTTGGCTAACATCAAGTTACTGGTCGTGATGTTATTTACTTTTTGTTTTTAAGGAGTTTTAACTGAATTAAAATCAACTGTTAGGCATCTGAAATCAATATTTTCTGTGTTAAATTTTGAATGTACACAAAAAAATCATAAATTATATCTCTGAAACAGGTGTACATTTTGATTTCCCAGTCTAGCACTGAATTATGTTATCCCACTTGTTACTAAAGCAACATTTCTGAAGATCAGGATATCTGCCACACTTTTTGTAATCATCTATGCTTTATAAAAATGGTTTACAACATATTAATTACAATAGTATTAGCAAGTTCTAAAAACATTTTAACAAATTGTGAGAGTTATTTAAGCTTATATGAATGCCTTGCTCTAAGATTTAAGATTCAACAGCGTGGTCCCAAAACGTTAACAGAACTGCTGAGCAAATGTCTTAAGTTATACCAATCGCACACGACTTAAATGGTGTGTTGTAACTATTAGAAAAATATAATTCAGGAAAATTTAATTTAATAAATTACAAAAATACAAGTGAAAATTTTAAAACAAACAAATGATTAAAACTAAATGACATTAAATTAAGCTACAAATAGTAAAGGTTAATGATTGAAGTAAATATATCACACAAGGTTTATTATCTTGAAATAAAGAATAAATCAATAAGAATAAGTCCAATTTCTGAATATATTCTCATTGCTTACAATTAGCATTTTTACAAAATTTAATGATAAATTAATAATTATCAACCATGTGATGGTGTTTAAATTTGGTCGGGCCGACATACCATGTGCCAGGCCCGTGCCGGTCAGCTTTGGCTTGACCGATGTACGACGGGCCAGGCGCGTGATAGTCAGTTTACGCTCGAATACCTGACCATGAACCTCACTTGTGGTTGTAGGCCAAAGTGTTAATTAAAAAATGGTATAAAGTTTTTGGGATTGTTGGAAACAATAGGCACTTGAAAGTGATACAAATTAAACATTTGGATAGGATAATAAATCATGGCACCTTAGCTGCCGCCTTCCACCATGCAGCTACCTCATTCTTTTGTTGTGAAGGGCCAGAGACTCAAAAATGTCAAAGCTTAATGTGTGTACATGTCTATCCATGTTTCAATGACATCCTGCCTTCCAATGTGATAATTATTCTCATATCCAAATATTTAATTTGTACATAGTTTCAAGTTTATGTAGCTAATAGTATTTTAAAAATGGAAATCAATACATGTTTGTTTATTAAAAAAACCTCTGATGCTATTTCATGATGAAAGAGGCACATTTTCTATTTCATAATTTATGCAAATGTTTCTCTAACACTGAAAACCTTTCTTTCCGTTACCTTCTGCCCAAGAGTGATATTTCAGTTCTTAAAATGGTCATCTCCACGTATTTTTGATTTAATGTGATGTTGACTATGGTTAATGACATTTTCTTTTTTTTACCAAATATCTTTAGTGGCATTATTTTACATCTCCACAATTCACAATTATCTAATATTGTTATTTTATTGCCTTTAGAACAGCTACAGCAGTTGTGTTTTGGCAGTGGGTGAATCAGTCGTTCAATGCTCTAGTCAATTATACGAACAGAAATGCAAATTCTCCAGTTACAATGAAACAACTAAGTGTCGCATATGTGTCTGCAACAGCATCTGCAATGATCACTGCACTTGGCTGTCGAAAAGTCTTGGAAAAACGGGCTAGTACTCTACTTCAAGTAAGTTTAGCTGTAGTTCCGTCTTGATGTGAATTGTTATCTCAGTTTCCCAAGGCTGGGAGTTCTATAGTGTTTTCCCATTCTTTATATAAGTTTAAGAATTTAATGAAATGATTAGATACCTAGTTACATTTACTTTTATGAGTGTGGTTTCATAGATTTATTTCTCATTATAATGAATTAATTATCATCAGAGTTTTAAGGTAAATTAATTCAATTCTAATTGTTAATTTTGTAATTGATTTAAATTTACTTTCTTGTACAGTGTAAACAAGTTAGAAATGATTATAATAGACATCTTGATTAATCAAAATGAAGTACATTTTCTTGTATCCAACATTTTTATGCTTTACACTGCAGACGAATTAAATTGTTTTATTGTGGCACGGCTTACTGCAGTGGCAAGCCATTGTGTGTCCATTACCCCCTTGCCAAATGGTCCAATCCTACCTATATGAATAAGGTTTTAAACTGAAATATTGTAAAGTGTTTTCGGTCCATCCGAGGGGTTATTTTCCCATCATTCCTCATTTTCATTGTCTGACAGCATATTCATTGTCACCATTATTTGATTACTTCAGAATAATAACTTACTTTATTTGCAATGCCAACAGAAAAGTAACACTTCTTTGGAAACAATGTTTTAGGAAAATTCCTTTTCCACAAATGTGTGATATTTGTGAACTGTATAGACAGAGCAAAGAAAAGAGTGGAGACAATGCAAGGGACCTTCAACTTGCACTGAAGAGAAGTCGGGTAGAGAGAAGTAGGGAAGGGAGGTCGCCATATTAGATTTCCCTTGAAAAACAGGAAATGTGCACACACACGCCTCAAGGGGATTGTACGATAACTGTGGCACCGCAATTTGATGATGGATTATTATGTAACTTGACAAGACAGATAAAAAATGATATAGTGCTAAGATCTCGAGATATATTTTATGAAAAGTGAAGGGGTTTCTGGGTTGAAATGCTGAAGAAAAATTTCGCCAAAGTAAAATTCGATGATGGATTCTTATGTTACACAACAAGACAAATCTAAAGTAAATACATTTTTTTTTTTTAATATTTCGCTCGGTTCTCGAGATATACTGTCTCCAAATTGAGATTGTTAGGTTGGGATATGGCCAGGACCAAATAATAATTTCTCAAAAGTCACAATGACCTACACACTGGACATGCAGAGTGAGTGTTTTTTTTTTTTTTTTTTTTTTTTTTACCACCACTTGTGGTTTGGTTCAAATGCAGCCTGGACCAGAATAAAAACGTAACCAAAGGCACAAGGAACTATACCTTAAATAATCTTTGATAGTCAATATCTCAAGAACTAAGGGAGGTATCAAAAAATTTTAGTTTTGATTTTTGACCTGTCTCGTCGAGTTACATGAGAATCAAATTGCATCACCATGGTTAGGATAGTGCTGCCCACCTCAACACATAAAATTCATTGTGAAATATATTTCAAGTAACAACGACGTTACCAACATCAGGATTCCTAGTTCACGTAGGATAAATTATCCCAATTAATTTCATCATATAACTTCAGTATGAACTGCAATTGGACTAATGCACGTGCAATAATAGATTCACTGTATTGCAATGTAAACTTGACCTGAAACTTAACTTGTGTGCTTCATACTAATAATCAATTTCTGTAGACTTATTCAGAAGATGATATATTAGTAGTAGATTTTTAGAATAATGTCGTTCTATTGAGAGCTGTGAATTAACTTTCGTAACGGGCACTCTAAATCTATAATGATAGGCCATACTATTGCAGATATTGTATTAAACACTTCATGAACGGTAATTACAATGTGATTAACTTATGAAATGATATTCGAGATTGTTTCCTATCTGATCTGTTTGTGCAACCATATGGAACACAAGCTGGCATTATAAAAACTTTGAAATATTAATGAATAAAATATTGAGAACAGCAGACGCAATGCTAAAAGTGTGATGTTTTGGGAAAAGTAATATAGGCATTGCACATAATGTTTAATTTTTCTTACTAGTTGTGAATTTTAATTCTTTTATTTAATATCACAGGCTTAAATATGGGCTTAGCAACTATAGTTGTTGGAACACAGTGCTACTGCGGAAAATAGTGTCGTTATTAATGGTCTTATTAAAAGTTAGTTAAAATTTTTCTTGGACTTCAGTAATTTTTTCTTACACTGTCCAGAATCATTATTGAACAAAATACTCTCAGATTACTTTTATAGTAACACACAAAATTTACTATACTCCATGATAAAATAGATAATGTGACATGTTAGCTGTTTGTGAATCAACTTGTTACATTACAATGTGTCTGAGGTCCTCCATTTGTATTTGATAGCAAATTGTATTGCAGAGATTAAAACAGTCACTATTTGACTGCAAGCAAGGTGGGGCTTCGATAGGTTGAAGTGGACAATACAAAATTGATTGTGGGCAGAATAAGTTGTGGGAAAATCGTTGGTGTGTATATTCATATGAATGGAAGTGTGCAATTTACTGGATCATGATAGATACCATTTAGATTAACTGAATTGGTCTTCCATGCCAGACAGCAAAGAGCAGCCGTATTCAGACAGTTACGGTAGAATGAACTTGCCTAACCATCAAGCAGATAAGGAAAGGAGCCTTTACAGTGCAGTGTGTAAAACCAGGATTGTTGTAGTGAATTATACCTGTGCGGACTCTATTGGATCTTTATTTCTCACTTGAAAGAGCTTGTAATTTTCGCAACTTTGTTGTAATTAAGTTACAATATAACCAACTTTATTCAGTTCAGTTGGCTGTGTTTGATGAGTGCTGTGTCAATGAAAAAAAAAGTATTTTTCTTGTTTCAAACTCAACTGATTCTGGTATATTACTTTCTCCCGTTTTTTATTTGTGATATGAACTTTTATCTCAAGCACATTATACTATACATATCACCCAGCTGTGGTGACAGCAATCTTATTTATTTATTTATTTGTTGTATGGCAAGTGACTAATACAATAATAAATATATTCAATGACAAGAACGTTGGTTGCGTTCACAAGCTGATGTCCAGTTCTTCTAGCCATTCTACGAAGGAAGTTGTAGCTCCAAAAACATCATCAAATGGTCCATCGTACTTCCATAGAGGGCATTCGCTGATAATATGCTCCACACTCTGGGAAGGAGCATCGCAGCCACCTGCAGGAGAATCCTGAAGACACCACTTATACAGCATAGCGTTGCACTTCGCATGGCCTGTTCTTAGGCGATTTAGTTTGACCCACTGGTCTCTATTTATATGGAATCCTGGAAAACCAGTTGTGGGATATTTAATATCTGGATGTTTTACAGATGCGAAGTTCCAACTTTGTTGCCATTTTTCCATGACATCAAAGTCAAATACATCTTGCCATACCGGATTTCTGGATTTAAGACGAGTGGGTGGTAAGTTATTTAGAACCTCGTGGATTGGGAGATCCTGTGGATGATCAGGATGGTGTAGTTTTATCCACTCATGTGCCGTTTTCTTGGCGGTCTTATCTCTGGAGGTGGTATTTTGCTGATCAGGTGCAACCAGGGGACTGGGGTGGATTTTAGGGTGCCAGTTATTACTCTCATACACTCATTCAGGTGGACGTCGATTTTTCTAGTATGAGTACTACGTTGCCACACTGGAGCACAGTACTCGGCAACAGGTTAAACCATGGTGAGAGCGGTTGTTCGTAGTGTGTCCGCATCAGCTTCCCACGAAGTACCAGCTAGCTTCTTCATGATGTTGTTTCATGTTTTCAGTTTCTGACTTGTGTTTTCAGTTTCTGACTTGTGTTTTCAGTTTCTGACTTGTGTTTTCGAGGTGTTTTTTGAATGTTAAGGAGCGTTCTAAGGTGAAGCCAAGATACTTAGGATAGAAATTATGTTTCACCCTCTGGTGGCAGAAGTTCACTTTGAGCTGCTGATGTGCAATCTGAAACAATCTAGAAACCTATCCATAGACAGACACATCATTTAGTGAGAATCATTTAGTAATTATAATTCAGTACTATTATATGACTGTTTCTCTGACTGGCCTTTCATTTTATGATTTATATTAGTTTCTCATGTAGTAGAACATTATTACAAACTCTTTCCCTTGGTGTGTATTTTTACTTGACTTATCCACAAGAAACTGACTTAAGTTTAATTTAATTATGATGTAACCCGGCAATTTCCCTACATGCCCATTTTTTCACTTTCCTGTACCCACCTACTTACACCCTCTACAAATTTAAATTCTTTCAGTGTTTTTGGTAAATTATTCATTATCTCTCGTGGTAAATTCTTTACTTACGAAAAATCTTCCCACACTGTTCCAGCTTGTGGTCATGGTCATCTTTTCTCTTCCCAACACTACTCCTAATTCTTACACCAATCTGTTTCCACGTCTCAGCACCAATATACACCGTGTACACTCCCATGACACTCTTCACCCTCCACCTGTTTTTCAGTGAATCGAATCCCATTCCAGCTCCTTTTTTGGTTACTGGTTGTGCTCTGCAGTATTTTCCAGAGACAGCCCTTCTTTGCTCTCCTGTATTTGATACCCAATAATGGATCCTATACTACACGAACATATTCAAACAATAGTCTGACCAAAGTTTTGTAACTCCCTACTTTTCTATTCATTCCCTCATCTCTTGCTCCAAAAACTGAATGATTTTGAAACCTTTTCCTACTGATTAATTTCTAGTTAATTCACTAATTAATTAATTGAATACAACAGTTTGCAACCTTGATAAATCACCAGTTGGATTTGCCATGTGCAAAACCAGGGAGATATTTTGTTCTACTTTTGTTTCCGCATTTTGTATTTAAATTTATAGAGGTCATCTTATTGATTTTAAGCTTTCCACTGGAAAAGTGGCATTGCTTGTGATTAACACGTATTCTCTCCCTATTTTGTGTATTTAACATATTTAGACTGATTTTGTGGCAAGTGAATCATCAACAGATATTACCATTGATTTCTGTCCACAAAAATTCGCTTATATCTGCAAACAAAAAACTTTCATTGAGGCAGACATGAAGTAACTTCCTATTATGTATTACGTACTCACAAAAGTGATTATTAAAATTCTATTTCACTTGCAGAGCTGTGAACTGCCGAAGTGATGGCTAATAATTGCACACATTGCAATGGTCATTTCCTACAACTGATAATTTTCTCTGTTGGACATATCTGTTCTTACATACCTGCAAGACATGATTCAACTCTTGGTGAATTATTTTGCTTAAATTCCTGTACTTGGTTTGTTATAGACAAGTCTGTCTTTATGGACAATTCCCCTACAGTAAATCTTGACTATGATAGCTTTCTCATTTTGTATATTTGTAGCAACCGAGTATATTAGGGAAATAAACCGTTTTTTCATGATGAATAGAGTATTGTGGGTTTAGGCATATTAAAGTTAATATCTTTAGTAATGTCATATAATTTTAGAAGGATTATGAATCATTTATTCTAATCAATATTCTGAGTGAGGACGCACTAGTGACTTGTATGCAATCGAATTAACTTTCCAGAATGCATTGTTTTAATTTACTACCTAGGAACAGGAGCATACGATTTTCTTTCCCAATTACCATTTCGATATGCTCATTCCGTGACAAATTATTATGAATTGTTACCCCTAGGTATTTAGGAATCTACCGTTCTAAGGACAGTACCATTAATTGTATATTCAGAGCTAAAAGGTGTCACCTTTTTACTTACATCATGACTTGGCACTTTTTAGTGTTTAATTACAACTGCCAGTCTTTGCACCATGCAATTATTTTCATAATATCGTCTTGTAACAAAGCACAGTCGTCCTGGGTTTTGACTTCACCATAAATAATAGCATCATCGGCAAATAATCTTTTCATCCCCCTTATTATGTCACACAAATCATTAATGTATATGAGAAACAACAGAGGCCCTATCATGCTTCCCTGGGGAACCCCAGACCTCACTTTGGTAGGTGATGAACGCTCACCGTCGAGAACTACACACTTTTTCCTGCTCTTCAGAAAGTCTGCAGCCCAATTGCATATTTGTCTAGATACACCACATAACCATGAAGTTTCCTAAGTAACCTAGTGTGAAGCACAGTGTCAAAAGCTTTATTAAAATCTAATAGAACTAAGTTAATCTGAAATTCCTCATCTATAATACAGCACAAGTCTTGAATTAAAAATGCAAGTTGTGTTTCGCAGCATCGGCCTTTTCTAAATCCACTTTGATTTGTGTTTAAAAGCTCACCTTCATCTAAAAACTGCATGACATTTGAATAGATGATGTGTTATAAAATCCTGCAAAATATTGAGGTTAACAAGATTGGCCTATAATTTTGATGATCATTAACATTCCCATTTTTAAACACTGGACTTATGATGGCAGTCTTCCATTCAGCTGGTATTTCTCCTTGATCTGAGGAGGTGGTAAATAATTTCATCAAATATGGAGCAATTTCCTTTGCATACCTGGAGTAGAATCTTGTAGAAATACCTTCTGGTCCGGGAGCCTTATTGGTTTTTACATTCATAAACAGTGTAGTTATTCCCTCAGCATCTTGAACGAAATCTTTCATAATTTTGTTGGTACAGTTGTTAAATATCAGAATCTCCTATGAGTTTTCTGTCAAGAAAGCATTGTTAAATATATTATTCAAAGTTTTTGCTTTCTCTATGCTATTTTCTGATAATTACCCATTTTCATTAATCAGTGATTGCATAACCTTACGAGAGTCTTGCCTTGTACATTCCCAGTACTCTCTTCGTCCTCCTCCTGTCCTCCAGTGACTGCCAATCCAGCTCCTTATCATATCAGATACTGACTTGGTCCTGCGATAATTTCCACAAACCAATCTAGCTTCTCTTCTTTGCACACCCTCCAAAGGGTGACAGCACACAGTTGTCTTCTTGTTGGGTTGTTTAGAAGTAACTAATGCTTTGAGGGAAGAAAACTGGCTGAAGATTTTGAATTGTGTTGTTCAGTGGGAAAGGAGAAAATTGTGAATTAATAAGCAAAATAATGATTTTTTGGAAAGTTTTCTAATAATGTTTTAGGTGATTTGGTGAATTTAATTGGCTTCCAAATGTCCTGACAAGATCATTGTGTACAACACTACCTTACGTGTGACTGAGAGCTTATAATTAGTGGGTTGTCAGCAAAGTGTTGTCAGTCTGCTGGGAAGTTTGTTTAATCAAAATCCACGCTATTTTGTATTGGTAAAATGTAGGGGGTGTACATTCTATACATTAAAATGAGTTAAAATGAAATTTCTGAAATTTTAGTAACCATTTGGTGAATTTTTAATAAGTATAAAGCATTTTGGTGTGCAAACAGTAGGCACATGTTTGAAGTGAAACCTGGATTTTTTTTCCTACTTTTTATTTTCTCCTAATTCGTTTATTGGTCACTCTGCCATTAAAGAATATAGCAGACAATCAACTGAATGAAATAATGACTACCACATATTTAATACTACTTATTATCTGGAGTTGAATTGAGAGTACATTGACGTTTGCTTTTATTCAAATTTATTTTACGATGCAAAGTGGATTTTAAACACATTTAACAGTTAATAATTTAGGCAGCACGATGAAGCAATAAACATCTCTGGTCAGCGGAAAAATGCAACATAATCAGTTTACCTCATGAAACATCAAAGCAACCATATTAACTAAGTTCATTTATTTATTAACTGTTCAGAAATTCTAAAATTTGAGAGATAAAAAAGTTGTACACCTAACACGGACACACATGAGAAGCTCTCACAAATACAGTGCAGTTGGACTGTCTATTGCTACAAATGTATTCACAATTTGACAGTTTGCTCTGGACAGGTTTAGAGATTCAGTCAAAAAGAGAACACCCATTGCAGTGATCAGTGGAATATGAATATTGCCATTCACATGTCGTCTGATTACCAACTGACATTGAAACAGTACAGTGCATCACAAGCTCAGCAGTATCCCCATAAATGAAGTAAATGAAATGTGCCCAATAATTCTTTAAATATTATGAGTAAATGTAAGATTGGATGTGATATGGCTACTGCACATCACTGAAATTTAGTCTTGGGGCATCTGACTGAAAATCTTTATGTTACCAGAATAGAAAAACTTCATCAAGCTTTACAAACCTTTAAATTTTATCCTGGAAATCGGCAGGACACCCAGAATAAAGAATGGAAATGTTCAAAGTATATTATTACAAACAGAATTTAACTAAACTACTGTGCTGTATACATATTTTCTGAAGTTTAACATACCATTTTAATCTGGAGGAGAAAGTTTAAACAGGCCATCCTCCATTGGTTGACCATGTTGTGATGCCCATATGATACCAGTTATCATTCCTCCGTGATACGTAGTGTGATAATGTAGCAAACGGTTTTGGCCAGATGTAGTAGATATTCCTTTAATAAACTGCATATTTAAGGGTCATTTAGAAACACACATTGAGTCCAATATTGTTTTCTAGTCCTACACCATTTCTTGGGTAAAGCTAACGACAGTGAAAGAGAATGGTTTACATTTGGATACTTTGTCAATCTTTTTGGAATCTTTAGGTGTTTGGATAACTATTTTTACATTCCATAATCCAACATTTTTATCACACTTTAGGTGCGAACGGCCACGCATAGGAAATGTAATTTTGATCTTCTTCAAACCACCAATTTGAATCAGAGTTACATGATGAATGCAGCAGAAGACGGTTGTAATTTTTATTGTGCCCACCAGCTGAATCGCAAAATATTGCGACTTCTTTGGTGTCTTCTTCTAAGACATCAATGATGAAGTGGGGATGCTCCATTTGGACACTTTTATGCAATGCATTCTAGATAAAACTAAAAAAAGATTTACCTTTTGCTATAACATGGATACTGAATGACTACTTTGCCAGTTGATGTTTATAGTAAACGTCTTTGGTTGCTATATATGGCAGATAGGATTTTTTTGCAAAGTCTATGCAGATTTTCATTTTATTTTTATTTGGGGTTCCTTTTGAAGTCGTAAATTGCTTGAAACTTTCTCTTATGAATAATGTTCATTCATTGTCTTTACCATTGAATCGCCTGCTTCTTTATCCTGTGTTGTTGACTTCCCTGGTTCTTTCCCCTTACAGCAAAACTTTCAGTGCTAATATCACTTGATCTTCTTGGTTTTTTTCCAGTTCCAACCTCTCAGCTGATATGTACAATAATTTTGAATCGAGCTGTAACCATAACTCAAATTTGGTAAAAAAATTACTTTTGTCGTTTTTTCCCCATGAGTCATCAATTGAAATTTGATGTGCGATGGCATTGTTCGAATGCGTGCAAGTACAAACTGATAAGGAAGTTCTTTGGGGATTCCCTAATTTCGCCAGTCCTGTCATAGAGCACGACAATGGGTACTTGTCCTGACTTTCGGGAGCCACCAACAGAGATTTTGCATTGCATCTTAGTTGTGATAGATGCCAGTAAATGACACTTTTAACACTGTAATATAAAAAGAAATTAGTAAAATGCACACCGGTTGGATTTTTTTCTCTGTGTTATGACCTATAGGTAGGGTGGGTATTATGACAATGAATACAGTACTACATGATCAATTACTCAATTTGCTGCCTCTCTGGACTTGCCGCCCACGTGCATTGCACGCCTTGCATGCCCGCTTACGGTGGGCATGATCCAGGTCCCCCCTGCATCTGTCCAATCTTCTCCTGTTTTGATCCTAATATACTCCATTATGTCACCTGCAAACAACCTAACTTCTGACTATTGCTTTCTTAGTTCCTTTATAATTTCCTGTGGATCTATTTACTTATATGGAGACGTGCCTCTGATTTACTCCCTACCACCCCAAGGTGATAGTTCCTAATGGTCTCATTAAACTATATCTCTGCCATTTCCGAATCCTTAGTAATGCTTTCTCCATCCTTACCTACAACTGTCTAAATACCAGTTGTTTTGTATCATAGTTCCTGTTGGTATGACTGGAGTTCATTGTGTAGTTTATGGGTTTATGTTCCTTAGGATCTTTGCTTTTTTAACGTAATGATACATTTAATAATTAATAAGAGATGTTATCACTATATAGATAAATAAATATATCTTACATATTTAGATAAAAAAATTAGTTGTGTATTTGGGTGATTTTATTTGTATTCAGACCTCCATTTTCACCTCCGCAAGGCTGTGAGATTACTTATTGTTGCTTTTTACCTGATCTCATTCCAAAATAAAGGCATTATTGTTTCAAAATATTCAGATATTTAGACTTAAAATAAGGGTATATGAAGGTATCGTTGCTGACCACAGTGTTGGTAATGTGACATGCTCACAAGAAAGAAAAAGACTCACACAAAATCTCAATATTTCTGGAGTATAGGACACCTAATAAATGCTGGATTCCTGTCCTGAGCAAGTTATATTTGCTGGAACAAGGTTTGCATTCAAAAATTTCCCTTTTGTGTGTGTGTTTTTTTATCTTATATACTAGCTGGTGCCCACGGCTTCGTTCGTGTTTGTAAAGAATTTGGATTAACAGCTACCAACATCTAACTACCACAGTGCACCATGGGAGACTTGATGCTATTACCACAAACAAACGCCAGTCATCTGTGCTATGTAGTTCATGCAGCAAAGTAAAATATACAGACACACATGTCTTTGGTCGAAATACAAAAATATCCTTGATCGGCCACTTTCAACCACCATATCTCCCAAAGTTACTGAAATTCAGCCAACGTTGTGATCGACGGGTGACTCTGTGCTACTACCACACACAAACACCAGTGATCTGCACTAGATAGTGTTGGCTGAAAAATGTTACACCATGATACATACGTCTTTGGTAGAAATATGAAAGTGGCACAGGTCGACTACTTTCAACCATAACTACCGACATCTAACCACCATAGTGCACGATGGGAGATTTGATGTTATTACCTCACACAAACTTCAATGGTCTATCCTATGTAGTTGTGGCAGGAAAGAGAAGTATAAGGTTACACAAGTCTTTGGTCATATATGAAAATGCCCTGCATCGACCACTTTTAACCATCATATCTCCCACAGCTATCGGCATTCAGCCAACGTTGTGCACAACAGGAAACGCCATGCTACTTCCACACACAAACACCAGTGATCTATGCTAGGTAGTGATGGCTGAAAAGGAAACACACATCTATTTTTATGTATATATAAGATTTACACTGTCCCACTATCATCTTTGATGTGTGATGATACCTTCCTCTATCCTTATTTTCAGTTGATAACAGTACCTTTTGCCCTCATCATATTAATTTAAGTATTTAATGTTTAGTGTTAAGTTTTCAAAAGTTTTGTTAACTTTCTTTATGTTTTATAGGTACAAGAATCAATTTTAGACTAATGGTCTTTCTCTATCCTAGCGTTATGTACCATTTGCTGCAGTTGCTGCTGCCAACTGTGTCAATATTCCTCTTATGAGGCAGAATGAGCTAATCAATGGGGTTGAAGTTTGTGATGAGAATGGAAATAAACTTGTGCACTCTAGGGTAAGCTACTCAGCATTTCTTCTTATAAATTGGGAAAGTGTTGTTTAAAAGTTCTATTGTAAAGTAAGTTCCATACAATGTAAGTAACCCATAAACTTTGGAATGTTTACTTTGAGTTAAATAATATTCATTAAACACATAACACTTATTTCACCAAAACATTACTGGTGTTTTGAAAACTGTTAACATTTTTCTGAGTTTTCAGTCAATTGCTTGGGCTTCTTGTTTGTATACACTATAAGAGGTGAAGAAAGTAATATATTTTAATGAAGTTTATGAATTTTTCTGCTCTGTGGGTAAGTTGCCATTAGATGTTTGCTTGGTTTTGCATTTTGAGGTTTGTTTCTTGTGTCTTTCCAACTGTTGATTAATTTACTGTAGTCCAAGGCTGGTATGACAGACACCCTGGGGCAATGAAACCATGAGAAATGCCTCTGTGACTCATCTTAGCACCCTCACTAGCAAAACCTGCACCCACATTCATAAAGGTAAAAGGTGCCCACCGCCCTGGTGAGACACTCCTTTAGGACTGTAGCTAAGAATAGAATGTTGATGACAGGTTGCTGGTGCCTTAAAATTGAGACCCTCTGGCTAAGGAAGGAAAATCCCTTTTTTAAATAAAACTATTACTTGTAAGCTCCAAGGGACAGATTGTAACAGAAAACTGGCCCCTGCATCAAAATGGGACATACAACTTTGTATACTATGAAAGTGGTGTGAAAAGTTCTTGGAATCACCACCAGATATCAGTTCCACTGCAACGAGGTTCCTGCGTAATAATAGATCACCTAGGAGTAAACATGTGATGCATCAGTGGTGTGGGAAGAGATCTGTGACGCGGATATCTATTTATCACATAGTGATTTGTGAAAATGGAAAAAAAATTGAGATTTGAGCAGTGATTAAGTGCTTTGTAAAGAACGGTATGAAAGTAAAGCAAATTCATGCCAACTTTCAGGACTGGGGGACTCTGCTCCTTCATATTCAAGTATTTCCAAGTGGACAAAATAGATTAAATTAGGTTGGGGCAGCTTAGATGATGATCTGAATAATGGTCAGCTTATATATGCAACTACCCTAGAAATTATTACAACACTTTATGGTGTCATGGAGTATCGCCAACTGAAGGGCGATAAATTGCTGAAGTTCTAGGGATGTCATCTGAATGAGCAAATATCATTTTAAAAGTGGAATTGGAGATGAGAAAATTATGTGCTCGATTATGCCATGACTCTTTAACGCTGGATCATAATACATCAGAGTGGAAATGTCTGAACAATGTTTGACCCATTTTCAGAGAAAATATTTGTGCTAATTTGTGACAACAGATGAAACTTGGGTGCACTACTATACACTATAGACAAAACAAGTCTAAGAGTGGAAATGTGTTGATTTACCATCACCAAAGAAATTAAAGGCAATATGGTTGGTTGGAAAGGTCATGGGGTCAGTTTTATGGGATGTGAAAGGAATTACGTTGATAGGTTAGCTACCCACTGGTCAAACAATTACACGACAATACTACACAAACCTCCTGTACCAACTACAGCAAAAGATATACTCACAGACCAGGTTTGGCAAGGGGGAAAGTCACCTTTCATGAAAATAATGCACACCCTCACACAATTGTCAAAAATATACGAATTGTTGCCACACTGCTTTGGCTCCATCAGATTTCCAGCTGCTCTTCAAGCTCCAAAGTTTTCTTGGTGGGCAGAGATTCTCTTCAAACAAGAACTGACAGCTGAAGTACATGGGTATTTTGCAGGCCCGGAGGAATCTAATTTTCGAGATGGGATCAACTCATTGGAACATAGCTGGACCAAGTGTATTAGTGTACAAGGAAAAGTAAAGTTTCACCAAGGTATGAGGGTAGGTTCAAAAGTTCCCAGCCTTAACTACTTAGCGGATGGGTACAAAAGTTTGAATTGCCGTGCTTCGAAGGTGAAGTTTTGAAACACTAGCGCCCATATTTGCATTCTTCTCCGAATGTTCCCGCACGCCAGGGAGAGGACCAAACATAACCTGTACACACGAGCCAAGTGTGGAGTATCGTGCTGTGGTAAAGTTTTTGACTAAAGAAGGCTGTACACCGTCTGATATCCATGTACACCTGCAAAATGTGTATGGAGACGCTTCTTTTTAGAATTCTACAGTGAAACACTGGGCCAAAATTTTTAAATTTGGCAGAGAATCCCTGGAAGATGACCCACGCCCGGCGACAGTGATCACTGGTGAAAACTTCGCAAGTGTGCTGGAGGAAGTGCTGGAAGACAGAAGACTTAAGGCAAAAGAAATTGCAGCGAGACTGGGCTTGTCGAAAACCACTGTCCTTCGAATGCTCCATGAATATTTGAGTAGGAGCAAGGTCAGTGCACGTTGGACGTCCAAAATTCTCTCTGCAGTGCAGAAAGCAGAACAAGTGAACTGTGCTCGAGAGATTTTGAAGCTGTGGGAAGAGGAGAAATATTCATTTCTGAATTCCATTGTCACTGGTGATGCGACCATGGTCCTGTACTACAATCCTTTGTCAAAAAGAGAATCAGTTGAATGGCGCCATGTGGGGGAATCTCCGCCAAGAAAGCGAAAGTGTGCCAGTCGACGAAGAAGATCAATGCGACTAATTTTTTCGGATAGTGAAGGAATTTTATTGCTTGATTTCAAGGTAAGAAATACTTCACTAAGTGCTGTATACTATGGTAACTTGATCATGAAACTCCAAGACGCCATAACAGAGAAAAGGTGCTGTAAACTTCCAAGAGGTGTGAGTCTCTTGCATGACAATGCACCTGTCCACACTGCCATGCATGTGAAGGCCATTATTGAAGAATGTGGGTTCTCCGAACTCCCTCATCCACCATACAGTCCGGATTTGGCCCCGAGTGACTATTTTTCTTTTTCTAAACTGAAGTCTGACTTTCGTGGATGCAAGTTTTGCAACAATGAAGACATCCAGGCAGCTTTGAGAGCAAAGATTAAAAATATTTTTCTGATGGAATAAATATGTTACTTCCACATTCTGAAAAATATATTAACAATAAAGGGAAGTTTTATTGAAAAGTAATATACATATATCATTTATTTGAATGTCCCTTCCTACTTAGGCCGGGAACTTTTGTACCTACCATGGTAAGTCATTTCTTTCTATTCAGTTCTGAAAACTTTTCAAACCATCCTCGTAGAAAGATTTCATCTGGCCTCCTGAAATGTCAAATTTTTGTGCCATAAAGAAGCTTTACTAGAAAGACAAGTAGAAGAGTGCATGTAGCATAACTACAGGGTTCAAAGGAATAAAATCACTATATAGTACATTACATTGGAGTCAAAAAAATGGAAGGAGAGAAGTAGCTGTTATAGCTTTGTATATATAAGAAAAGAAATCTGATAAATTTATTAGAAATGTTGGTATAATTTTTTCACATTTCATTGTATGTTCAAGAAGCAGGCAACAGTCAAGACAGAAAATGCAACCAGTGAACAGCATTTGGAGGCTATGCGTGAACAATGCCGCATCATAATCCAACTCATAACCTGCGGCATAAATTCTGATTGGACATATGTGTTACCAGCTCTACGTGGCACCAGTCATGAACAACTCACATAGTACTTTTACATGCTTTGCTAATTAGTCAATTCATAATTGCCAATTTCGATGGGCACAGTGTTTTTCGCTCCCACTTTGAAAAAAGTTACTTCAGCCATTTTGCTTCCCTTCATTGCTTCATTTTAATACAGCCAAGACTTACTGCTGTGATTGCATCTGTTTTTTGTAGGTAAGACTATTATAGTTCTAACTGCCAGTCGACTAGTTTGACATGTCCTATAAGTTAGTCTGTGCTTATTTATTGATTGTTTTGGTCAAGTATGGTGAACAGGTTCTTATTTTCTCAAGTGCAACTTAGAGCAATTTAATAATTTCCATGTAATTTCCATCACCGTTCCTAAATATAGTTGATTATTGAATAATATTTAAGATAGGATTTCACAATGAAAGGATTTTATGATGATTTATTCTGTCGTGCGTTGTGCTTTGATAACCAACAATACTCTGGTTACCCCCATGGTTGCCTTTCTATTTACCTTAGCCAGAAAATAGTTTGCTGTGGTAAATCAGTCCATTAATCCTTTGGAAACATCTAAAGCATAGCTACAGATGTTCCTAAGTAAAATAGACTACCCTGTCTTCAGCTTTCACTTCTGCAAATTACCAAGTGCATTTTATGATTTCCTTTTTCCTTAGTAACATAAAATGCTACCAAGGAAAAAGGAAACTGCTTTTAGGCAATATAAATAACAAAGGCTAGGGGGGAAAAATCCATCTCTTACTAAAGTTGAAGACTGTGACGAGGGATTAATACAAACATACAATACTTCTGTTTAAAACCTTATTATTCATGCATGAGGGATTTTGCATGGGTGTAGAACACCTCATGAAACACACATGAATAAGGCCTTAAACCAAAATATTGCATATTTGTGTTTGTCCCGTGTGTTATACACTAATCCCCGTCTTCAACATTGGTGAGTGATGGGTTATTTTTCCCTATTCTTTTTTAATTAACTACATTCTCTACTCATCATAGGCAAGCATTATCATTAATGTGATAATATCAGTGATTATTCCCTGGTGAAAGTGTGTTGTTAGTTTATCAACTCTTGTTTCATCCTGGTAGGTGCTGTATCCAGTACTGGCTAAATAGCCTCAGTAGGTTAAATTCATATAAAGTTTGATTGTACTATAAAGTGGAAAGCCCCTGGTGCAGAAGCCCCAGTGCACTTTGGTCTGCTGAAGTGAGATTTTAGCCCTCATACACAATAGTATATTAGTTGTTGCAGTTACAGTTAAACATTTCTAACAGTATGTTTAAAGATTAACAGTAGTTAGATGATAGTCTATCCAATTTATGCTCCAGAATATTGAAACAAAAAGAAATAAAATTATTTTATCAGGTTCTACAGAAAGCAATACTGGAGAGAAGCAATTAGGATAACAGTCTTTAATGAAGGTTCCATAAACTCCTGTAAAAATTATGGAGGAATAAACCTTCTTAACATATGGTAAAATAAAATTAGGTAACTGGGTAAGAGTAATAGAGAACACCTTTATGGATGGATCCCAACATTGGTTTCGTAAATGAAGATCTGCTGTGATTGTGTTTTTGCTGTCTCACAGCTATTTTGAAAAAGGAAAGAATTTAACCTGAATAGCTTTCATTAACTATGTAAAAGCATTTATATAATTCAATAAATATAAAAAAGTGAGGTCAGAATTATAGATTTGTGGATAGAAAATAAACTGAAGGGAAAATAAGCTCATTGAAAATAATGTAAATATTGACCAAATATCCACTTTGGAAATTCACACAGCACAAGTAATTTTAAATATAAAAAGCCTCCTGGAATGGACCAAATAAACATATAATTAATAAGGTAAATATTATTTAATTAACATTGAAGAAGGAGTACTATACCTGAATACTGGAGAGAAGCAATTAGGATCACAGTCTTTAAAGAAGGTTCCAGAAACTCCTGTGAAAATTATGGAGGAATTAATCA
This sequence comes from Vandiemenella viatica, assembly GCA_031002005.1. Classification (NCBI taxonomy): domain Eukaryota; kingdom Metazoa; phylum Arthropoda; class Insecta; order Orthoptera; family Morabidae; genus Vandiemenella; species Vandiemenella viatica. The sequence goes on along the minus strand of JARYHS010008075.1, from coordinate 117,266,232 downwards.
ACTCATAGTATGGTAAAATAATATTAGGTAACCAGATAAGAGCCATAGTGAACACCTTCATGGATGAAGCCCAACATGGACTGTGATTGTTTTGTACATCCAAGCACAGAGGATTCCTGAGGCATACTGTAAAATAAACCAAGACAGCTATGAGATAAATGAGAAGAGCTCATTACACTACACAGTCTGAAAAGAGCTGAATAGGTTAATTAAGCAATGTCTTGGCCAGTTCCTCCTGCAGTTGTTCAATCCTCTCACATTTTTATACTATTAGATATCATTATTTCATCTACAAACAACCAAACTTCTGATTAAAACATTAACAAAGTAACTCATGAGAATAATGAATGGCAGTGGGCCACTCACACATACTATCCTGCAGTGGCGGATCCAGGATTTTGGTTTGGGGGGGAGGGGCTTGAGTGGGCGGATTTCGCTTGGAGGGGGAGAATCTCCTACAATGTCGGGGGTGGTCCTAGATACTTTTTGAGAGCAGGGGCTTGAGCCCCCTCTAGTCTCCCTCCCCTGGATCTGCCACTGCTATCCTGTAACACTTCCATTTTTACTTCCACCTCTTTTGATACTGCAGTTCCTACTCTCACTCTTTGTTTTCTTCCTTTTAAGAATTCTCTTTCCTACCTTTTCGACTAGATACCTGTCTCACGGAAGTATGGTTAGGTGGTTTGGGGGAGGGGGGGTGCACTTCAGTAACCTCTGTGCTAAGCAAATCATCCAGGCATTTCAAAATCTCTTACTGTCCCAAGCTATCTGGCACCTTTAACAGTACTCTAATATGGATATAGTAAAACTAATCATATTGGCAAAGAAAATATTTGTGAAGAATTAAATATTTATCTTGTAATATACTAAATTTATATGTTTGTAGAAATTCAGGAAGAACATTTAAACAGTTTGGCTAATGAAACACTCGCTAAGATGTTGTATATTAAAACTAAAAAGAACTGAAACTTGTGTGTCATTTGGTCATAGCTTTTGGAAGGTCATGGGGAAACTCCCAGTCAATGATCAAGATTTTGGCTCTGTGTTTTCCAAAATCATTCTAGACAACTGACAGGATGGTTCCTTCAAAAGAGCATGGCTAAATGGATGCTTTCCCATTCCTTGTCCCATATCCTCATCTGCATTTAATCTCCTCAGAGTTGATAAGGTGTAAAGCCCTAAGCAAAACAAAGAATACAAATTTTGTAGAAACAGGAAGAGCAGGAATTTTGGATCAGAACATATCTTTAGGCCTAATTTGTGAAGGAACATTTTTACAATTTCCTACTTTGCAGCCATGCATATGAGTGCAATTGTCTGTCAAATGTATATACAGTATTTTGTTTCTCAGATTGTGGATGTTAGACCACAAGAATGATTGAAGGTGAAGGAGGTGGCCAAGTTTGGAGGAAAGTGAGCTACAATATTAAAGACAAATTTTAAATTACAGATGGCCCCACCCTATTTCCCCTGTGATAATTTTGCATGACAGAGGAGTTTCTTACATTTTTACATAGGGGTCAGGATTATCCAAATATTTGTATTAATAGATGGTGGTGATCCCACCAGCTTCCCTCAATAGAAGGGGAATGAAAAAAGAACAATTGTAGGTAACACTTTTCTTTTTTTAAAGTTGTTATAGTAACTGGTTTGTATATTCTGATTGTAGCGTCAGTAAGTAATATTTTTATTATATATGACTGCCCTTTTCTGCAATAGCTAATTCACTGTTGCTGTATAAGGATGCACATGGCTTCCCCAAGGATTCCTTCCCTGCTAACCATACCATACGTCACATTATGTATGCCACAACAGTGATCCACAGCTTTACTTATACGATTCTTAAATTAATGTTTTCTTTTTCTTTATGGAAGTAGTTTGGTGACATGAGATCACTCTTGCTTGATTCCACACTTATGTGGATTTGTGTGGAATTTTGTTACAGCCACAAGAGATTATGGGTGAGTGAGCCAATAATCATCCCCGCAAGTACTGTGAGGCAGCAACTGGCAGTGACAAAATCCTTTGGCTTTAGCATCTGAAGAGATCATCTGTTGTTACTTTATGTTATAAAACTTGTCTGTAAGGTCATACTGATCTATTCAATGTACAGTCGATTTGCATTTGTTCAAAATAACTGATTTGAGAAGGGAGCTGTTAATTTTTTACATGAACCATGAGGGATATCATAAATGCACTTCATTAACAACGTTAGGAGTCATTTTAGTCTTTGGTGACAACATATATAAGTCTTCCTCAGATCTATCAGTAGCTGTTTAGTTAAGTGAAATATTCTGAACTGTCTCAAAATGTTAATTCAGCAACAAAATGATTTTGGTAATCATTTTACTGCTTTCACTCACACTATTTTCTTAAATTGTCAAACCAACATTAGGGAATGTCCATAAACCATGTAGCTCCATTTTGGCATCATTTGAACCCCCCTCCCCCCCCCCCACAAGCCTGACGTGGCTTATGCCTCTACTCTCCCCCCCCCCCCCCCCCAGTAGCACATATCTTTTTTCCTCATTGATTCCAGAAGACCTTAAATGACGGAAATATTATTCACATGCTGTTGTGTGTTCTGTACCTCATTTTAGCTGTGACAAATAATATGAATTGAAAGCTATGTGGCCTGGCTCGGAAACCCCTCCCCCACATAGCCCAGCGTAGCTTTCCAGCCAACCCCCCCCCCCCCCCCAGACTGAGCCACGTAGCTTATAGATGCTCCCTTATTATTGTAGTTTATTGTAGTATGTATTGAAATACAGTATAATGCATTGATAAGATTACTGCTGCCCCCCTCCCCTTTTTCCAGTTATTTCCCAACTACCACTCGTTGAACACAACAATATATTGCTGAGAGAGAATATTATTTTATTTTTACAATTTTTATTTACATTTTTCTTTTCAGGTGGCAGCAGCAAAAGGGATTACTCAAGTTGTAATATCTCGAATTGTGTTGTGTGCACCAGGAATGAGTGAGTTAAAATTATTATTATTATTTTTAATTGTAAATGAATGAAAGAAAATATAAATTCTTATTAGTGGGGACAATCTGTAGGATGGTTTAGCAGCCTTAGTTTAGATTTGCTGCATGTTCTGCCTCTGCTGTGGCTGATCCTACAATTTAACCTGGAATAAAAACCATGGAAAGACCTGGCGTATATATATATATATATATAAAAATAAGATAGGATAGGGAAAATAAACAGTTACCCCTCACTTACCACAGATGAAGGCAGGAGGGCGAGACACGTAAAAACACAAAACAAAAGAATTACACAATATTTCGACATTAATCTTACTCATGTAGGAAGCGAGACATATGGCAGGGGGAAAGATGTGGTCACATCTGAGCCCGCCACATGAATGAAGCACAGGCGGAAAACGCGTGGTAGTGGGAGAATTGCCAGTAGAGGGGGGGGGGGGGGGAATAGGCTTGACCAGCGATAAAAGTGAAACAAATCAATATAATCTCTGTGTAGCTTAGTTCAAAAAGTTATAATTGAAAATAAAGGGAGAATTTAAAAAAATATATATACACAAAAAAAAAAAAAAACCGACTGTAAAATGAAATGAGAGATGGCAAGTGACAGGTTTAACGTAGGTTTAGGCCAGGGGTGTGTCTGGTGTCAAGGATATGTTGATAGGCTAGTTCCCATCTGCGGAGTTCTGAAGGGGTGATGGTATTTGGAAAAACTCTAATAGCTCTGACTGTGAAACAGGTGTTGAGGTTGTTTGAATTATGGAAGTTCGCATGAATTGCCACGGGATGGTCTGGGTTGGAAGTATAAACTGTTTGCCTGTGGCCATTCATTGTGTAGGAAAGTTGTTGAGTGGTGAGACCAATGTAAGAGGCAGTGCAGTGGATGCAGGTGAGTTGGTAAATAAGGTGAGTGGTAGCACATGTGGCATGTC